>JAUTBV010127182.1:0-12494 GCA_032361325.1 Lepetodrilus fucensis | reverse complement strand
TGCGCTTCGCACATACATCACTACACCTGCAGTAGACTGTAGCCACAATAGCCATGACCTAATATGGGAACAATGGTGTTTATAGACTGGTTCTTAATGAATGCGCAGTTGAATGAGCTTGCCGCTTATCCTCGTAGTAGTTGTCATCATTAGGAGCCTCCCTGTACCCGCCATTACTTTCCATCCCTATTGGTAAATGAACAAAATATACTAACACATTTCTCAATTGTTTTACTACTACCGTACTACTTTTTCAGTTCACTAGAGATGACACTGTGATAATGTTACTTGGCAACAAAACTGACGAGCCTCGACTGAGATCGGTGGAATTTGACGAAGGACAAGAGGTGTGTCTAAAATTTCCTGTTATTGCTGTCTGACTTAATTTTACTGTTAAATTATGCAGGGTTTGAGAATCCTATACAGATCTGTGGATTTTAAGGCTCCGTGGTTGATATTTATCATAAACTTGGCAGGGCAGGTAGTAGTGCAGTGGTAGAAGGTGAGTTGAAGGTCCTGAGTTCAAATCCTGCCCTGGGACCCAGCATAAATTTTCGTGAAAGTTACATTTCTGACGTGATATTGATAGGATGTGCTGTCTGTAGAGTGGCGATGCAGATATCATCCCTGGTCTGTTGCGGGTTTCCGTCTGTCCTAAAACTGACAAGTCGTCATATTAGTGAAAGAATCTAAAAAGCAAACCTAAAACCCAATAACCTAATGTACCATCTCACTATTCCGTGTAATTGTGCATTATAAAGAGGTGTAAACATCACAGAAAGAAGCCAGTCTAAATAACTTTAGAAATTGACAATGAATACTTTTTCCTTGTCAAAAAAATAAATAATTGCAACCCTTTTATTTCAGTTTGCTGAAGACACTGGCTGTAGTTTCTATGAAGTTAGTGCTAAACAGAAGGAGAATTTAGAAGTTGTAAGTACATCAAGTATAACCATTGCAAAAATTTCAACAACTGAATCAGTGAATACATAGATTCCAATCTTTAAGATTTTAATAAAACACATTTTAAGGAAAAGATCTTGTGACTTGAATTTTGAAAACCTACATATTGTAGCACATTACATGACACTTTTCAGCCTTTCTACGAGATGTGCAAGCAAATCCTTGACAGCCAGGGCCAGAGGAATTCCAGCTACACCATTTCTGACAACTCTGCGACAATGGTGGACCGGTCTATCACCAGTAGGCGTCTCTCCGACAGGACACAGCTAATAGCTGCAGGGGACAGCGATGACGAGGACGTGGACCTGACAGGACGTCCTGCCAAGTGGTCCTGCTGTAGTCTTGTATAACAGACAATGTTTATGACCAATGCGGAAATATTGTATCGGTAATGTTGGCATTCAACTTTGGTGTAAAGATGATAGTGGAAGTCACAATAAGGGAATATTTGTTGACTTTTGATCAGGGTTGGACTCTGGGTGTAAATCAAAAGCTTGTCATTTTCTCCTACAGTATTACCATGGCATATTTAGAGAATAACCCACGAGATACAAGTGATTACAGAAAATATGTCCAGAGTGAACTTAATGTTCACAGTTCCAAGCTCCAGCGAGGAATTTTGAACATTAATTTCACGAGACGCATTTTTTCAGTAATCACTCGTATCTCGTGGATTATTATAATTATTCAACATTATAATTTTAGAATATGAAACGTCGAAAAATGTATTGAACCCAAGTCCACTGTTGAGCATTCATCCGCATATGATGTCAAAGTCATTGTCTGGCTACGAAGTCACAATTGTTGAATGTCCGTATTGACAAAATCAACACTTTTGAAAAGTTATTTGACCGTAGAAATCCACCACGTATGTTGAATAATCACTAGTTATGGCATACCGTACTCACTGGTTTGTGCCGGTACAACAGTACTACCCTAAACGTGACATGCTACCCTAGTTGACTTGGTGGTATTGTTGAAGGACCATATTTACAAAGTGATTGTTGCATGGATTTACAATAATTATAGTACTATAAGGACTGCAAAATTAGCTCCAGGTGTATATTATATCATTATGTTTGCATAGGGTTTACAAACAGTATATCAGTTGCTGTGGCATCGATATTTGTCGTCATATTGAAGTGTTAAATGTTGCTCTATAATTCCATTAAATTGTGGGACCATATGCAGATTATTACCGTCCAAGCTAGCTATGCTGATCTGCTTTCATGTCAAATAGAGATTTTTGATAATTTACATTTTCCTTTTATACAGCAGAAGGGAAGTAACTCCAGAGATCTTTGCAGATTGATTCTGGGGTGCGTTCAGGACAGACTACAATTTTATACTTTTTGATACATAGCGCTACAATAGTTGTTCAGCCAACACTGGTAGTATTATGTAGTGCTACTTTTTGCTTCGTCTTTTGAGCATGCAGGGAATGCACTGGACACATGTGTAAACCGATTTCCTGCTATTTTGCTACTAAATCGTTCAGCCAGCCACTACATTAGTTTAAAATTATATTATGTCCTGAACACACCCTTGGTTTAATGATGCCCAGGTGTATTGACATGTTTAATTTATTTAATCAGGGATATACATTAATAAAGTTTACGATAAGATTGATCATGTTAGCGATTGACAAATATTTTGCAACAATGAAATATTTTGTTATATTTTTTGTTAAAGATTGTTTTGTTTGAAGAGTGAACATTTCCGTTTCATTTGAGCCATACGTACTGACTTCCGAGTGAATCTAGTTTATTTACAGCTGAATACTAAACCATTTACAACTAAATACTAAACCATTTACAACTGACATCGAACTTTGATGTTGGCCTATTTGCTAGTCAGAGCAACCAGTTCTACTTGTCATCTCTCTTGTATTATGCATATGAATGTTGTTTTACGATTTCATTAACATTGCTGTTTATAAGTGTGCCATAACAGCATTTAAGATGTGTTTGACAGTTTACATATGTAGCTAGTCTGCATTGTTATTATTATTATCCCACCAGTGGCCTTTATATCAACTTTAGTGTTGCGTTCATCATATTAGAAATTGGTATGGGAATAAAAAAAGATGCTGTGCACAATAATGCCTACAATTGTCAGAAGTTATATACAGTACTTGGAAATTAATCTATAATTCAATCATTGTATACTGCAGTTGACCTTATACATGAACTTTTTAGGCACCTGTCCCCGTGTCAAGTCGGACATGAAACTACTTGCCCTGTAGGTAAAGAGCTTGTTAATCTGGGCTTATTTCATTTGTCCGTCTGTGGATAATACCTGTTCTGGGCAGGCAGATAATCCATCTGTTGAGCCCTGCCATTGTTCAATTTATAATTATGAATACTTGCAGATCCATGATGTGGTATGTATTCAAAGTGAATGTACATGTACATTGCATTTAGTTTAAAATGTTATGTTAACCAAATTTATGGCATCTAATCTATGCAACTCTTCTACTGTAACCAATATTGGTACATGACTATGAAGCAATTTCCCCCTGAATTTGATCAATTAATACAAGTATATATATGTGTGTGTGCTCTTCACTTTTATTTTTTACTAATTTCTGTATTACACAACAGCTAAAGTATACCTTGTATCAACATGTCTCACATATTACAATATACTGTATCTGCAAGTTTGAATACAATTTTTTTTTATGTCAACAATATATCTGCAAGTTTGATTAAACATTTCTATGTCGACGCTACACATTTTCTATATTGAATGTGTAGTGTTGTGCTTTAGCTTACACACATATTATTTATTTCTGCAATTTGAACGGTGCTCAAATGTCTCATTTTATATTTGCACGAGGGTTTTTTTTAAAGACAAAGGCACAATTTATATTTGTTCAGTTTCTAATAATCAAAATAACCATGACAGCATTGAAACTTTTATTTAATATTGTATTTAGCTGTTTTCATTACTCAACTACCGGTACGTAGAATGCATACAATATTAATTATTATTTGTGCATTCTACAATTAATCTATATTGTTTATAAAATGTGGGTGAACGTTTTTTTTTACTTCAAAAGTACACAGTACATAATTTCTGGAGGCATTTATCTCAATAGCAGATTTAATTATTTATTATTCAGTATGAAAGAAATGTCCCGGTTAAGGTGTTAAAAATCCATAGTAAAATGTTTCCTTGCTACTGCTGGAGTAAATAAATTTTAAGAAACATATTTCAGGTTGTATTGGAACTAGTTGTACAAGACTAGATCTACAGTTTTTACTTATTAAGATTAAGTATGTAAACTTTTAAGGAATTCTGCATTGATGTATTTTCAATGTGTCTCACCGCCGATGTAGCCAAGTTATATAGTACTCCTTTTGTACATTATTAAAACAGCTTTAGTTTTCATATCTACAAATTACAATGTGTATTATGTCACTTCATTCTGTTGATCATGCAATATTATTCCACGTCTGCATTATGGCTTAAATGTAGGCATGAAATGTAAAAACAAATTATGTGACACGTAGGAATTCTCAAATTTGACATTGTATCCAAAGGAAAACTAAAGTTGACATTATTATGAATTTAACTGGTGAATGTGCTTCAAGTTGATGGAAAAACAAATAAATCATGACATTTTGAAGTGTTGTATTTTGTTTGCAAGGTATCAACTTTGGTAATCTATGATTTAGGAAGATTCAAGAAACAATATTGATCTTGATATTGTTTGAAAATGAGATCTTTTGGGACCAAATTCATCATCTTACATTTCAAGGAATATCAAGTTTGCAGTCTACATGAACTGAACCCTAATTTATGTTTGGTTATCTTGTATACCAAAAGCTTGCTAGTGTTTTGATAATAGTTGTAATCCCGTTTTCCTGTCTTAGCAGGAATCTTTGTTCCCATAAATGTTGATTCTTGTATGAAAAGGACTCGCAATCCAGATGCTTCACACCGGACACACTTACAGAAACACCAGAAACAAAATATTGCCCACAAGTCACATTTATTCTTCGTCTGTAAATAAATGGGATGTTACAAAGCCAATATACATGATATTTCTATGATCGGGCATTGGGTCCCTTCCTCCTGCCGAAGGTGGGCACGACATTGACGAACCGCCGGTTGTACTGCATCCTCCTCTTGGCGCGGCCGGTCTTCGCCTTCTTCTTCTCCTGCTTCTCTACCTGGAAGACACACGAGACATTAATGTGTGCAATGCAATGCAATGGGCAGTATTCAATAGTGGCAATTGTGCATTATAGTCTACCACGAATATTAATGTAATAAGACTGCTTGTAATGTGCTGGACTTGCCACTGGTGATACAACAAATAGCAGGAATCTTTCACCCATATGTGACGAAAATAGTATTTAAAATGGAGTTACTCTCTTTATAGTTGTGATACAAGTGAAAGAACATTGAAAGCCGCTCTAAACTGCAATTCAAAATTGTATTATAATTTATTATAGTGAATGAATTATGGTCTTACGTCGAAGCAGAAATCTTTCACGATTATGTGACAAATTTGTAAAAATCAATAGCCTTACTTAAATTTACATTCCATAAATAACAAGACGATACATTAAAAGAAGAAAGTTACCTTTGGTGTCTGACCTCGGACCTTTCCGGCACGAGCCAGGGAACCGTGCACCTTACCTGCAGAAAAAGAAAAGGAGAAGAAAGTTTATTCCAAATTCAATGGACACAAATAACCCTAAATCAAACAATACAACCAGTCCATTACTGAATGCATCCTAACATTGACCAAGGACTAGTAGTAATTTTACTGGTATAGGTAGACGTTACAATAGTAGAAAAAGACTGCAGATAAAGGCAAATAAATCAGCAGATTTCTGCAGAAAATTAGCATGCCTGACGACACCTATTTAGCATGCCTGACGACACCTATTGGACTGGACTGAATAATCTACCATAGTAGAACTACAACTACTCTACCATGGTAGGAGACTTTATAAAAGTGGACAGACAAGACTGTAAAAATGGACGGGACACTACTTTACCACGGCTTGTGCTATATAGTATACACTAGACTTCACAATAGAGGACCCTATTTTATAATAGGACTGTACCATGGCAGGCACATATCAGTGTTCGAAATAGACCCAGTCTGCATGCACGCGACGGGTTATTTTCAGTGAGGACGGGCAACGTTTTATCCTTGCACAACTGCATGTCGTGTTACTTTTTGTTTGTTTTTCAACTTCTCGTCATCATGGCTGGCAGTGAAATTGCTGGAGTTTATACACTGCTTATATACTAGGACATACTGACCTCCGAGCATGCGGACCTGGACATCAAGTGTAGCGAGGTCATCCATCCCAGCCAGGAGCATCTCGCCCTCCATCGGATGACCTCCACAGGTCACCATCAGGTCATCACTAGAGAAGCCTTCCTTCTCTGTGATCAGGGCCTGGAACAGTTAAAACTGTTTTTATTTTTTTGGCGAAAGAACGAATTTTAAATTAACAGCCATTGCAAGATTTTTATACTTTATAGGCCCGCTTTCTCAGAACACAATTGTAAGTCTGCTTGAAACACTTATCGCCTCAATTTGTTTAGCTAACTAGACCACCAAGTATGGTAGTGATAAAAGTGTTTCATGTAAAAAATATATACTTTAGCACGTCCCTAAAATCTGCTTTTTAGTAATAATCGGTTGTAGCTACAAGAGTTCTAAGCAACAAGAGCATTGGTACACAGGTACTTAACCCACTCTCTGCTGAATTAAGTAGACACAACACTTTAATATCTCTGGTTACCTACACCATGGAGAGAGTTAATGTAAAAAAGGATAGAGAATTTTCATAGACGTACACAAGTTCATACTTAGCTAATTAAATTTACCTTGATATCCTGAACAGTTTCATTTCCAGTCACCTCAAGGGTGTAGGTCTGGGAGCAACGCACAAAGATCTGCATCTTTATTACACAATCTGCAAAAAGGAAATATTTGATAAATAATTGAAAATGGACATTGTGAATGATTGGAAGTGATTTCCTGAAGGTATTCTAAGCACTAGCGACAATTTACTGGTAGGAGACTTGACAATAGTGGATGCGATTTAACTGTAAGGCTTTGACATTTTCTTTTTTAATTGAGGTTTAGTTGTTTCAATATCTTGACATGTCAGTTTAGGGCAGGAATGAGTGAGTGAATATGGAGTTTAACATCACATTACCCAATTGAGGGGTATACAGAACCTGATGACACTGCTCATTGCTGGAGTATTTGGGTCGACTAAAATCTGCATGTTATTATTAGCGCTGCATCCTCTAGACAAATACACGAGGTGACATGGGTAAAATAACAATCGGAAAGATTTCCGCCCACACCCATATTTTCCCCTCCCATCTTTCACTTTGAGAAAACGCTTCGTCCTGAAATTTCATTGTTTCTAGGAATGAAACATTTTTATTCCAATTGG
This sequence comes from Lepetodrilus fucensis, assembly GCA_032361325.1. Lineage (NCBI taxonomy): Eukaryota > Metazoa > Mollusca > Gastropoda > Lepetellida > Lepetodrilidae > Lepetodrilus > Lepetodrilus fucensis. Next base: position 5,091 of record JAUTBV010127182.1, on the reverse strand, counting down.
GAATCGAACATGCACCAACCTGCACATGGGCGACAAGGTACAGTGTCTGAGCGCTTAACCAACTGCACTACCGGGGAACACATGAAAGACTAGCACAAGTTATCAAAGTCTTGTCTCTTCACGTGTTACTAGTAGTGCGAAGAGCCGTAGGAACCCTGTAAGGAGTTTCATACTACGGATTGTGAAGCGTCCGTATAATATATTAGTTTGGCTATTTCACCACCGCTTCAATAAAGAAAATTGCTTCGATGTCCTCGGATATATCATTGTTGGTTACAAAATGTGTCAGAAATATTTGTAAATACATCGCTAACCCTAGCTGCAGAACTGTAGCTATAAGATGCCTTGTTTACTATTTTGCTATCTATTCTGGCACCCTATAGCTACAGGGAAAGCAAATACGGCTATCAACAAAGCACTCGCTGTATCCTCCTTGCTGGGTTAATTCACTAAAGTGTGGCATAAATACACGGGGCAGAACGCAATCCCGCTAGGAATGTATTCACTAACCATTACATTTCATGTCTCCATGCTTTTTTTGGAAGGAACACGTTGTTTTCATGTAGTATTTGTATGAAAGCTGTCAGTCATCGAGTTAACAGCCAACGCCATCTTGGATTCTTTGTGTCGTCTGTTAACTCGATGACTGACAGCTTTCATAAAAATACTATGTGAAAACAATGTGTTCCTTTCAAAATAAGCATGGAGACATGAAGTGTAATGGTTAGTGAATCTACAAACTGCGAGCCCGGCCAGCCGCGTTGGGTTAATTCACTATGTGTGGCATAAATACACAGGGCAGAACGCAATCCCGCTAGAAATGGATTCAATAACCATTACACTTTATGTCTCCATGCTTATATTGGAAGGAACACGTTGTTTTCACATAGTATTTTTATGAAGCTGTCAGTCATCAAGTTAACAGATGATGCGAAGAATCCAAGATGGCGTCGGCTGTTAACTCGATGATTGGGGGCTTTCATACAAATACTACGTGAAAACAATGTGTTCCTTCCAAAATAAGCATGGAGACATGAAGTGTAATGGTTCTGCAGCTACGCTAACCCTATATGAATGCTAACCCTAAGATAGTAAGTGGGGATCCAAGGGTTAAAGAAGACCTAGTACGCTGTAAAAGTCACTACTGCAATCGGACATCATCGGAAAGTTCCGTTGGCGGTACGAGTGGTCATATCACGTGACATCCGGCTTCCACATTGTTTTCTCGACAGACACATGTGAGTTCGAGTTGTACATGTAATTTTCGCCATGTTGGTAAATCACTATCCTTATAAAATTGCATTATTCTAATGTCGCGGATATCATTGCATGTACTAAAATGATACACACATGTATAGAATAGAAATAAAGGGAGGGAGGTGCGGGCGGAAATCATACCCTTGAGAGAATTGAAAGAACCATGAATTCCATATCATCACGGATAGATACTGTGGACGCAAAGGTGAAGAGTCTAGAAGAAAATGTGTTTTCAATGGAACACTGTACAACATTTATGAACCGGGAACACGAAGAATTGAAGAAAAACATCTCAAAAGCCTGTCAGCGTGGCCCACAGCCGAAACTAGAAGGTGAACTTAGTGAATTGAAGGGCATGTTAATAGAAACCCAGGTGAGATCGATGAGAGACTTGGTATTTAGCGGCATTGATGAACAAAAATATGAAGACTTGGATAGTGTCCTGAAAGATGTATTCAGAGGAAAACTGAAGATAGAGAAAGACATAGAGATTGAGAGAACTCAACGAATGGGGACTTTCTTGCTCACATTAACAGATATGATATAGCCTGCTTCACAGGAACAAAAAACCTATGATATCGATGATATTGATATTCCTGGTTTTAAGCTGTTTATGAACAATCGTGATAATAACCTTTTGCTTTCTCCAGGTGGTATTGCTATTGCAGTAAATCATAGTATAAGAAAACATGTCACTGTACTCACTATGGACAAAACATGTGTGTTATGGTGTAAAATCTTACACTCTCTACTAACATCTCGAAGTACCTGGGATCTGTGTAAAATCTCACACTCTCTACTAACATCTCGAAGTACCTGGGATCTGTGTATATTCCATCGGATTCGAGTAAATATGCTTCAAGTGAACACTTTGCCGAAATCGAAGAGGATATTATAAATCATTTATTTGAATCAAACTATATATGCCTAGTAGGTGACTTCAATGTCCGTACCAAAAACTGTGCAGACTATACGTAGAACTGGACGACTTTCTGATAGACAATGATAACATTGATAGAGATGTTGTTTTCTGAGATATATCCATATTAGAAACGCGAGGAATCCGCATTAAACTTGTAAACCAGGACCCTGTGATAAATGGATACGGTCAAAAACTGTTAGAAATGTGTACAAATAGCGGAGTCTATATAGTAAATGGACGTAGAGGAAAATATACTAACGTTGGTGAATTGATAGTCTATGACGTGTAAGGGTGCCAGAACAGTCGATTACTGCATCTCGTCGGCCATCTCGTCAGCCTCTATGTTCAATTATATTGAAGACTTTGAAGTCGAATGTTTTGACCCAATCATGTCAGATATACATGTTATGCTCTCTCTCAATAGTGTCTATATGTGAACCTATTGCCGAAAATTGTAATGAAAAGCACGTGCATGTCCAACCTAATAAGTGGGATAGCAGTAAATGTACAGAATTCCTAAAACATATAGATGTCAATGCAGTAAATGATATGTTACAAGTGTTTGACAGTGTACCTAAGACTAGTGATGTGAACATGTTAGTAAATGATATTACTTCGTGCATTGAAACAAGCCTTGTAAACGCAGCTGGAAGCACTTTCGGTTATAAGCAAAGCATTAAAATGGGCAAACTTACTAAACGCAAACAGAATAAACCTTGGTTTAACGCTGAATGCAAACACAAGCGTAAGCAATATCATAAATATAAATGCGCTTTCAATACAGGTAAATTCAATTAAAATAAATCAAATTTTGTTTGTGCCAGTAAAACTTATAGTAAAACATTAAAAAGGGTATACAAATGCTACAGACTAGAATGTGTCAGAAAACTGCGTAACTTAAATAAAAAAGAACCTAACGAATTTTGGAAATTATTTAAGACTTTTGACAAGAAAACCAACTAGAAGCTGATATATAAATTGATAAGCTGTTTGACCATTTCAAACACATAAACCACGGACCACCTGATGAAGATGATGTAAACCAATTCATTGATAGTTCGATACCGGCGTGTGACAAGCTTGACTGTCCAATTACTGAACGTGAAATTGTAGACGCAACGAAAAGATTAAGAAACAATAAAGCGTGCGGCCCGGATCAAGTCTACAATGAATACATAAAATGCTCGCTTAGTTTACTTATGCCTGTATTTGGAAAAGTATTTAACTTTATCCTGGACAATGGAACAATGGCTAATTATAAAGTCCATTTATAAAAGCAAAGGTGACGCTGACGACCCTGGAAATTATAGACCTATCACATTAGTTAGTTGCCTTGGAAAGTTGTTCACTTCAATTGTTAGTAATCGCTTGTATAGTTATGCAGACGAAACTGATTTGACCAGGTATATGTCCTCAAAAGTTTCATTGATATTTATAGAAACTTTAATAGGAAACTATTTTGCGTATTTATCGATGTTTTAAACTTATTCCCAACATGTATAATGGCATCAAAGCATATGTTAGTCATGGTGGTGATGTTACAGAATGCTTCCCATGTAATATAGGAGTTAGACAAGGCGAGAACCTCTCTCCTTTCCTGTTTGCCTTGTATATCAACGACCTGGAACAATATCTACAAGAAAACAACTGTGATGACCTGAGCTGTCTCAGAAATATTGCTGAAACCAAGTTGGATATGTTTTTTTAATTATTTGTGCTTTTAAATGCAGACGATACCATGTTAATGGCTGAAAGTGAAAATAAAATTCAAAATGCTCTTAATGTTTTTGGCCAATACTGCCTAGATTGGAAATTAAAAGTATTTTTTTTCTAAAACTAAAGTAATTATCTTTTCTAAACGGCACGTTAACAAGTTACATAACTTTACTTTATTTGGGAACGTGATAGAAACAACAAAGGAATATGTATATCTTGGTATTTTGTTTACAAATACGGGTAGATTCCTTAAAGCTCAAAAACGTCTGTGAACAAGCTTAAAGAGCAAGAGCCATGTTTTCCATATTGAGAAAATGCCGATTGCTTGAACTTCCTATGGACTGTAAACAAAAACCTTTTGATGAACTTGTTAAACCAATACTATTATATGACTCTGAAGTTTGGGGGTTTGAGAGCTCAGTTCTAATAGAAAGAATGCATCTAAAATTGTGTAAATATATATTGGGACTAAAGTTATCCACCCCTGACTTTTTCGTGTATGGTGAGTTAGGCAGAAACCCTTTGTATATCAATATTAAAGTAAGAATGGTCTGTTGTTGGGCAAACCTAATTTTACCAAAGAATTGCAATCAGCTGTCATGGTGGATAGTTATCTATCAGAATTATGTACAAGTTGCAGTTTGATGGTGATTATAAATGTGTACTAATTGAATCTATCAAATCAGTATTATATGAATATGGTCTAAACCAAGTGTGGGATCAACAATAATTCACAAGTGTAAACATAATGTACAACGAGTATTAGAGGAACCAGTTTAACCACATCTGGCGAACGCCAAATTTAAATGATAATATTGACATACCTGGAAGTTGTGAACTAAAGAAAAGTCTCATATTTTCGTCTTTAATGATGGCAAGGTGGCCTCCATCTCCACTACACGTCTTGTTTGCGTTAAGCCAATTCATGAGTGGCTGGAACTTATAGCACATCCTGTACTGTGTGGATAGACTCCATCCCTTGACACACGATACTGTAACAGAGAAGGACTCTAAAGTACGAGGCTATGCTCAGTAAGCTGTACTGTATGCATGTATTCAGACACATAAGTACGAGGCTATGCTCAGTAAGCTGTACTGTATGCATGTATTCAGACACATAAGTACGAGGCTATGCTCAGTAAGCTGTACTGTATGCATGTATTCAGACACATAAGTACGAGGCTATGCTCAGTAAG
>JAUTBV010127171.1:0-12495 GCA_032361325.1 Lepetodrilus fucensis | reverse complement strand
TGTAACGTCAACGCTTTCTATTGTGGCGGGAGCCCAGTTACAACTATTGTAGCACTACAAGAGCGCCGTGCAACGGGGACCTGCTTGATTAGGTACAGACATTCTCTTTAGGACATCTGTTGCCTATAGCATTGTGAGAGTTAATCAAGTAGAGAGATGCTTGAGCACAGCTGTCATAGAGAGTTATCTCCCTCCCATGGAGAGTTATCTCCCTGTGCTAACAGCCATTATTAACCTCTAAATTGACCTATCGCGAAGCCAAACCCTCCTTGAAATGTCCCACAAGTTTTTCCAAATGTAAGCATATAAACAGAACATAGCATTGATCCAGAATATTCTTGTTGGCATTTCTTCCATGCACATCATGACATGGTTTCACGATATCTTGTGCGTATACATAAATACAAAATTGTCACCTGCATAATTTAAATTTTGAATTTTTTTTTTTTTTATATAGGCAGTAATTATTATTATTTATTTTTTTTACTTTCCAGAACAACTGGGGAAGAAATTGTGAATAACTTTGACCTGACACAGAAGAACTTTCCACCTCTGATATTCTCGCGTGTGAAGAGCTACACCACAATGTCGGAGACGGTTCTTCAGTGAACCAACCGCACAACTTCTTGACATTAAAATATTTGCACACTCGGGTCCCGTTCCTCAGAACAGTCGTACAGCCACCAGAGTTGAAAGTCGTGAGCAAGTGTAGCAAGTTACGATGCTCGTAGTTCTATGATTTTTCTGCGGATCCCTGGCCCAGACATTAGGAAACTTTCTAAGTACGATTTCATGCTCAAGCTCAGATTTTTTATGGTGATTTGTGAACAAAACTTCGAGTTGAGCATAAAATCGTACTCAGAAAAAGTTTTGTAATCTTGGAGCCTGGTCTTGAGGCTTTGACTTAGTGGACTAGCGCACATTTGTAGAGAGGCTTTGACTTAGTGGACTAGCGCACATTTGTAGAGAGGCTTTGACTTGGTGGACGACCGCACATTTGTAGATAACCTAGGCTTGCTAACCTTGTCCGATTTTGTTTTATTGCGTTTAAAATAAAATAAATTAGATTAAATTAATAATATTTTATTTTTGATTGGAGAGGTGGTATTAATTATTTATTATTTTTGATGAGGGGAGGTGATATTGCTACAGTGTTATTCTGACCCCTAATCTTCTAAGAGAGCACCTGCAGCTTATAGCAGTCACCATCATACACACAGTCTGGTATTTCCATCCTGCACATCCAGAAATTCTGGGATAAAGAGTGACAACATGCGTGGAGAAGTTGCCGAGTAGCACAGGGCTCTGGGTATCTACTACCTGCTAGATACCTGCCCTTCACTAACGATAATTCCACCCCACCCCACCCCTAGGCATTGCCCACCCCGAGATCCTCCAAAATACAATACCAAAGATTACAATGATTTTCAGAAGACATAATACAATGTATATAACAGACTTGTAAATTAGCCTGTTTCTGTGAAAACAGACTTCTAGATAGATTTGTGTTTTACAATTTTTGTATTTGCTTTTTTTTTTATATAGGATTTTGAAAAATGCAAAATCATAGCAAGACCGTTCACAGAATAGAATAATATGTGGAAATAATTCTGACAGCTGTATGCCAACACATCAGTGTATCAGTATACTGCAGTATAGACGGGGGTACCTAGGTTTTGTTTTCATTCTATTGGTCTTGTTGCACAGAATGATCTTAGTGCTAAGAGAGTCGTAACTCCTGTTTATTAACAGAGATAGAGATGTCTCTCACAGTGATACAATCGTTTTGTGGATCAGGACTCGGATCTTGTGACATACCAGTGGAGTGTAGTGTTGGTCGGTCTTGTATTGTGTGCAAGTAGTGTTTATTGTGTGACCAGTTGCGCTGTATTTTTAGCCTTGTGCAGTTATTACATTATAGAACTGCTTTAACCCTCTCCCAGCTGGATTAGGCACAGACCCTACACTTTAGGGCATCTCCGGTTGCCTCAAGCATGGATAGGGCTAAAGCTGGACTGTTCCCAGTTTTGTTTAAAACTATTCATGTTTTATTTGTTTTAATAAGTTCCAGTCCTCCATTTTGTTCGCCAAGAACAGGGCTTGTTTTGGGTTTTGGGTTATTTCTACAAAGCAGGATGTTTTAATCAGGGTTCAATATGTTTGAGTATTACTTTTATTTTGTTCTTACTACCGATATCCCCATTGTTATATTGTCATGATTTCATCAATCACCAATTTTTGTTTGTGTAATTCCAATCCCTGTTGGGTAATTTAGGATCTCTTTTCATCTGTACCGGTATTGATGTAGAGTGCGCCAACCTGGACTCCTGTATCGGTATTAGTGTTCTCTCGGTGACGTTTCAGTCTGTAAATGTTCACATTGACAGTTTTTTATTTGGATGATTTCTTGCAGCATTTCTTTGAATGTAATATGTTATCCACTAACGTGCGTTTTAACCAATATTAATATTTTTGATCGAGTACCAATAATTGGCCTAATAAGCATATGTTGATGGCTGAGTTTTACACGATTTTCTATTTAATTACAAATTGTTTCACAACCGATACAAGAGTGGAATGTATACATAGTGTACATTGTATGCCTTTATTATGAAATTATGAACCTTGTGAAGTATCCTTTCTGTTGCCCTGGATGCTGTGTTTGGGTGGCAGTGTTGCCAAATGGAATCGTGTCGCCAAATTGTATCAATCGGTGTTACGATATAGATTGAAATGTCATAGGGACAATACATCATGTAATCAAGAAAATGTTTGCTTGTTCACGCTACTATGTGTTTTGAATTTGTTTATTAATTATGTATTGTAGATTTTATGTTTTTGTAGATTTTATGTTTATGTCTACACTATTCTTGCTGTCTTGGTAGTATCCATTTTGTAAATTTGATCATGAATTGATAGATAATAATGTACATGGAAATGGTCAGTCAGAACTTGGTACCCATGCATGGCAATTTTCCGCGGAACTGCAGAAATTCCCTGATTTGTTTGCGCTTGATGTGATTTGGGGCCTGAAGTCCCCCAGACCCCGAGCTAGTTTCCACTGAAATCACAATTAGTCCGTTCCCATGCCTGATACTTTTATTTATTTAAACAATATATTTTAAAATTAAATTTCTTTTGTTGAATTTTGAATTAACGGGTCAATTAATATATCACTTTAAATAGTGATGAATAACATTTTGTAACCAATGTTTGTGGAATATTTATGAAATTTAGTGACATATTTTTCACTATTTTTATGGAATATTTATGAATATCAAGCGTCGGTGAAGAGTTTTCTTTACGGCTGACCATGGTGGTACTTAGTAATAATTGTGTTTGTTTGTACACGAGCTTGACTCATAATAGCGGCCTCGTTATGTTTTGTGGAAACCACGAATGGTAATATTGGTGCCGGTTGACAAATGACCGATTGATCATTGCAGTGTTTTGTGAAGTTGAGGGAAAAGAGTATTTATGAGAGGAAATAAATAAAATTAATTTGTGTGGATCAGAGACCATGTTCCCATACCTATCGTATATATAAAATATTGTTATTATTATAGCTGTCATGGAGGCACCTTATGAAACGTCAACATTTCCTCTACCTGCTGAATAATGTTAGGTACAATAGGATGGGGCGAGTGGAAGATTTGGACGTCAGAGCCAAAGGTCCCGAGTTCAAATCCCGTGACGGCGGCCCGGCATCAATGTTAGCAAAACTTACATTTCTTACACGATATTGATAGGATGCACTGACTGTAGAGTGGCAAATGCAGTTATCATCCATGGTCTGTCCGTACCAGCCGGTATTCTCAGGTTTACTGCAACATTCAGCGCTACAGATGTTGTGGGTTTCCTCCTGCCCTAAACTGACAAGTCATGATATAATAAGTGAAAGAATCTTAAAAGTGACTAAATCCCAATACAAAAAAAAAGAAAAGAAAAAAAGATAGGATATGCTATCTGTAGAGTGGCAATGCATATATCATCGTTGGTTTGTCAGTACCAGCCGGTGCTCACAGGTTTACTGCAGCATTTAGTGTTACGGATGTTGCAGGTTTCCTCCTGCTCTAAACTGTCAAGTTGTGATATACCTAGTAAATGAAAGAAACTTGAAAGTGACTAAACCCCAACTTAACACCAAAAACAAAGTACGATAGTTTTGGGAACAGTTTTACGAATGAGTTATATTGGTAGTCTGGGCCTAAATGGTGGTTTACGTAATTTCCTGCTATAGTAAAAGCATGGCTTACGCCCTGATTTAGCCCTGGCTATAGAACCACCGACACTTCATGAAATGCAGGCCTGGCCCTGAGATTACCATTTTGTGTTCACGCTCAAGCCTTACTTTGGCATTTGTGAACAAAACATTCGAGTTGAGCATGAAATCATACTAAAAATAATTTGGTAATCTTGGAGCCTGGTCAAATGTGTTCCGTTAGTTACACCTGTGGCAGTTGTGCATCCCTGTGTTGTGCTTAAAGGATTTATAGAGACAACCCCCCTACCCATCTCACAACCCCCCTACCCATCTCACAACCCCAACAGCAACTACCCTCACATAATAATAATTTGCAGAGGAAAAATTCAATGACAATTTGATACATCAAATGAAACCTTGGTTTTATGTCCATGTAGAAATTAGTGAGCATAATGTATGATAGCTTCGAAACAGATAAAATGAGTAACTTGATTATGATGATAGATTTGATGATTGCTAATTATCATGATTATTTTGATGAAGATAGTAATTTTTCTCTCAGCTGCCCCCCAACCCCCCAATAATAGATCTGTTGTGCCATTATTTTCTTCAATACATGATTTCTGTCCTGTTTCTTTTTTGTTGTTGTTATTGCTATTCATTTTTCAACATAGAGTCAGTTCCATCCTAAAGACTAAATGAAACGTGTCCAGTAAAATTATTTAATTTATAAAAATTAATTGTTAACAGCTGAAATTTAATCTACTTCCTGTTATCTTGCTCCCAGAGTGAAAACTGGTGCAAGTATTTGGAGAAAGAAAATTTGTGTTTTCTTTATGTCCATCAATTTCCTATTCTTCTCTTCTGTATCATGTGCCATTTCTATTCTAGTACTAGTATATATAACATGTTTATTTCTAGTACTAGTATATATAACATGTTTATTTCTGCAGAGGACAACATTGTGTTGGATACATTTTATAAAGTGTATGTTGATTTGCTTGTGTCACATTAACAATATCCACACTTGATATATTAAACTCCAACATAACATCTTGTGGTTATTTTTGTGTTTTGATCAGAATCCGATTTAAGTATGGTAATCTTCTTGAAAATGTATGACATTTCAGATGTTCTTGGTATCAAAACATGCCATTTTCATAGTGTGAATGAGTGAAGCATTGTTTTAATCCCATTGTCAATCAAATCATCAGTGAGAATATTTCTCTTACTAGTATGTGACGAATGTTCATAGTGTACTGTGAAGCAAAGTGCAACATATTGCATATTACTTACAGTATTATGTAAGAGTTACATCCACACTTTCCGAGGTGTATCGGTCAATATCCCTACAGGCATCGCAGCCCAAACTGTAGGTTCATTTCTGATATTACCTACACTAATGTTGCCCCTGAGAGGATACTAGGAATCCACATAGGAAATGGTCTCACTCACGGTCTCTTAAACTGGACAATGTCCAGATTACAAGGAAATAAATGATTTATTTTCATCAATTACAATAAAGAAAGAAATGAGAACAAAACCAAATTTAGTCGAAAACTATACATTTATTCCAAACTGTGCGTCTAACAACCATTGTTATGACAGTATTTTGATCTACGGCATAATATATATATTGGTTTCATTAAGCTAGTTTTTACGCCAGTCGTTATGGTGCCGAGATGCCTAGCTAAACCCATATAATGTTATAGTATACATTTCATAAAACAGATTGTAAATGTAATGCAATGAACATCTATTAAACTTAATATATGATCTTTGCACGGAAGTAATATGGCAAATTTAAAGCATGGCATATTAAGCGGATATATTGATTTTTAATTGGCACATGCAGATATTTGTTCGACTAGAGCAAAATATAAAGCAAAAGTAGCATTAAATATTTGCTAACAAACAAAACTAAAAAGGCATACAGTCAGAGATTGCTAGACAATATTTAAGTATGTGCTTATCTAACAAATATATACATGTACTACTTTCATGTGTTAAAATAAGTATGATACATCAGTTAGTTTCAGTTAATATTCCACTTGCAACATTTGGAGTTTTACTATTTATTGTTGTGACCTCAAATCTTACTGAACAACAATGATTTTGTTTATCATATTTGTGTTGGTCTCCAATAGAAACGAAATGGATTAAGTAATGTTGAGAGTACAACACAATATTGCACTGATAATGTACATTTTCCTTATAAACACTACCCCCTAAAAAGGACTGATTGTTGTAAATGAATGAATGAATTAGTGCTTCACGTTGCAGCTGTAATATTTTACACATACTGGACGACGACTTTTGTGAATGTATGCCTTTGAAATAAAGTGACTAGATCAAGCAACACTGATGGGTCCGAAGCATGAAAGAATGTTACAAAGTAACTAAGAACATAATAAATAAGCAACTTGGTAGAAGACAAACAAAAATAGAGGAATTATTGCCCCAACAATACCTCAGGCCATGCAAATAACAAACAGATATGTGAACAAGTTGACATAACAATTGTCCGATGGCGCGATCCCATTGGTTGTTCTCTGAACTGTGGACGATCCCATTGGTTGTTCTCTGAACTTTGTTGACTTTGTTGTCCATTGCACTTTCAAGCATATTCAACCCACAAATTACATCTGGGGCAATAAATAGGAAATTACACAATGTCCTATTGAATAGAAACTTTAAATCCCTCGTGAAATCATTTCTATTTTTCCATGGCAAAAGCTCATGTACATGTATATGCAACGATTATTTCACTCTGGGAAATAAAGTTGATATTCATACTAAAATATGTAAACTAAATACATAATTCCTGCAAAATGTCTGCAACATATTAATTATGATATATGAATAGAAAAAAAAAAGAGAGTATTGTTTTGGATATGTCATATATTTAGTAAATGCATATTTCTTTTAAAAACTGAAAGTCCATAGTTGCACCAGAAAGTACTATCTGAAATGAAACACCTTAAAGGCATAATATCACAGTTGATAAGACCTGCATAATGGATAAACAAATTTCGATCGACTAATTACGCTTGATTTATCCACCCAAAAGTTGTTATTTACTGATGTACTTAGTCCATTTATATGAATATAGGGAATGTTCCGCTATTTATCTTGTCTTTTATGCATCAACTGATCTATGAAGGAATTGCAAGCAAACGTTGCTGTTATATTTTTAAGTCGTACCACTGAGTTATGTCCCCTTGCATTGATATAATGAAGCAACTAATACTACCACCATATCAGGTTATCTATCAGTCGACTACAGGGGGTTGCAGTGGATATTTGTCTGCCAAACAGAGGTGGAAAGCTTTTTGGAAGTACAAACATAATTTTATGTATGTCAAGTGAATGTATTTTCCAAAACAACCATAAAATAAATACATCTGTGATATTATGCCTTTAAACACTAATTTGAAGTAAAAATATAAAATAGTCGTTTTCAGACATTGACTTTGGGAAAACAAACTGTATCCATTCACATAGTACTTCTGTACAATCGTGTTAAAAGGCCTATGTGTGCTTTCTAGAACAATTATTATCAAAATTGAAATTGAAATTATTTATTAAATGGTTGCCTAACATTCCCATTATATTTCCCAGTGTCGATGAATTTCCAAAATAACCAAAAAATATTAATTTAAAAAAATATTAATAAAAAAATAAATAAATCATCCGATGCAACAAAGTTAGGACAATTATTAAATATACGATATGCAATACTATTTGGAATATCAGAATGAAAATGTCATCCTCTGCAAGGTGTTGATTGAATAACAGATTATCGTGATTTGATAATGGTGCTTTTATCGCCACGTTACTATGTATTTGCTGATCACGTCTCATAGACTGCGATATCCAATGGAGGGAGGAGTGTAGATAACTAAGCAATATTTTCAATTCATGAAAATATCCCCAGATGCATCATAATAACATGGCAGAAATGCATGACAATTTAAACAATACAGAAATAGACATATTTTTATATGTATATATGTACATACATATATACATGATCACAATGCATGTACTTTGGGGGGAAGGGAGGGGTGGTCATACTCGTATGATAATCCACGTTCATTTAAAACAATCTTGAACATTTTACCCAAATATAACATGAAAACAGTACAAACAACATCGGTAATGCATAAAATCTTGAAACAGAAAAAAATTATTACAGCTCAATGCTAAGTAATTCGTAAACAAAACACAAATATACACACGACAAATCATATTTGAAACTATCCTCTTTTAACATAAATCTATACATAATTTATCTGATTCTAGGAACTATTGTAACATTGGTAACACGGTAACCTTCAAATTACTTACATCTGGCTTTTAACCCGCATATATAGTTTCGACAAACATATACAAACAGCAACTTTAAACATTGATGTTGCCATGGTAACAAATTTCCATTAACGTAAACAAACCCGCATGTTGTTTAAATCACAGATATTTAAATATAGTCGAAATACAAGAGAAGACATTATTTAGACACATTACCAGAGCAAATGGTTGCGTACTTTTACAAATTGTAGGTGGTGAGCCCAAACAATCAGATATGATAATTAGAGAATAACCCACGAGATACAAGTGATTATGGAAAATATGTCCCGAGTGAAATTAATGTTCACAGTTCTGAGCTTTAGCAAGGAGTGAGTGAATATGAAGTTTAACGTCGCTGCGAAAATCTTTCACTCATTTGCAACAAAGCTTTAGCGAGAAACTTTGAACATGAATTTCACTAGACATATTTTCCGTAATCACTTGTATCTCATGGGTTATTCCAATTATTCAACACAATCATTTTATTGGAATAAATCATGATAAACTACCGAAAAACAACTTGATATGGAGAGATGGTCACAGTCTGCTGATAAACATTCATCTGCCTATGACGTCAAAGTCATGACGTTAAAAGTCATTGTCTGGTGACATCACAATCGTCGAATATCACTTTTGACAAAATCAGCACTGTTGATTATGCAAAAGTTATTCCACAGTAGAAATCCACCACGTATGTTGAATAATTCCTATTTGTGGCCTGAATATGTAATCTGACATATTTTTATCTCAATCAGAATGTATGTCAAAACTTTTGATTATTCCAATTTTCGTGTGTTTTTGTTTTGTTTTGTTTTCTGGCACATTGTGCAGTTGTTGTTCTTGGGCTTAGTGCTGTTTTCCACATTATTTCCTGTGATCTTATTGGATAAGGAATATACATTATAGAACGATCCCTGATGGCAGGCACTGACAACCAAGGGCAGATAACTGTACGCAATGAGCAAAAACTGCAACAACCAATATATTATTCCTGTCACCTTAATTATTATTTTAAATACTAATAATTAAAACATGACATTTCCAGCAACCATTTCTTTTGGTCAAAAAGATCGATTCAAATTTAAAATGAAAATTACCTTCAACATGTTTAATAACAAACACAAACAACACTACAAACATTTATCACTTTCTCGCTACACTATAAGGCCCCCACATAATTATGAAATACTTTCCTAACAATAAAAACCTTTTGATTATTAATCTGATATTTATATATTGAAACCTGTTATGGAGATTTTGGATTCCTCCCACCCCAAACTTATTCACCAAATTTGAGCCATTCGAGTACGACATGGAATTTATTTAGGAAGAAACAAACAAGAATGTATGATATACTATGAATATTTCAATTAATATCTATCGATGACATGTATTCAACAGTAAATAGGTTTTGATATGGTCCCAAATTAGATGACAGTAAAAAGTGTGCATTCATACTTCAACAGTCATAAATCACGTGTCATTTTCAAGACATCAATTTAGAAACTCGTCTCAACTCGTAAAGAGTTGTATCTCTCGGTTTCCAAATCAAAAACAGCATGAGACAGGTTATCAATCACACAGCCTGTTATACAATAATACAACGCTGATAACCTTTCATATCAGATACAAAACCTCACACATATATATAATATATATATATAAGACAAAACCGATATGATAAATCGTATATACATACAACATTGGATTGTTTTCCAACTATTTCTTTTGATAAAATATTAAACGTACAATATGTATATTAGCAAGATAATAAATGTATGCACTATTGATATGATTTTAGTGAATACTTTTCTCTCACATTCTTTCAGAGTCTTTGAACAATTTCTCTGCAAATCATCAAAATTCCAGGGAATTCCTTCTGAAAAGTTTACTTTTGAATTAAGACTAAATATATGTCTGTGCATGCAATATTTGGCAATAACATTTGGGAATTGATATAGGAGTAAAATACTGGCATGAAATTAATTGAGAAGGTGGAGAAATAGAATTCTTTACCTATTTTTATTCAGCAAACAATGAGGATTGGTAAACAAGCTGTACAGCTTATTTACATACCGAACCTCAACAAATAATATAGATAATACATCATACATTTGCTAAGTCTAGAGAGTGAGCTAGTGAACATGAAGTTTAACGTCGCTGCAGGAATCTTTCACTCGTTTGCGATAACGATAAGGTAACTTAGTAAAAGTAAAACTAAAGTAAATGTTGATACATGCATATATTTCCATTACATTTTGGGACGAACTTCCAGAAACGCAATACATTAATTAATATATATCACATTGAATTACAATCCGCTATCACGTATTCAGAGCTTAAATCTACAAGATTTGATAAAGAAATCATGGACAGATAGGAGAATGTTATTATTTACTTCATCAGACAAATCTCGGCTACAATGTAATATTATATTCATATCATGGCCACCAGCATAGAAAAACATTGAACTCCCGAGATTAGTATATTTCTTTTACACATGAAAAAGTAATTATACGCCGTCTCACTAAGACTTCCCCAAGGCCATTTAGGGTTATTTATTAGGTTATTTAGATGAGCATTGACATCACTACAACCAAGCCTGATGCGAGTGTGAATTATCCGACGTTTTCTGGATCCATAATTTAAATCTAATTTAAATAAATTTAAATAAAAATTAAGTTTTCAGGAGGTGCCATAAGTTTTCTCTTAAATTCGCCATATGTATCTGCCATTTTTATATTTTCAGGTAATGCATTCCACAAGTCGATTGTATGCGGTAAGAACGATCTATTGTACAATACAGTACTACAGTGAATTCCACGAATTTGTGATGTGTTTCTAAGATCATAGGATTACAAAGGACACTTCGCGTTGATACATTCATAATTGTGGCCATACTCTTCATACACTGTTTGGTGAGTGATTGTTTTGTTGCTTAACGACACAGCAGGAATCTTTCACCCCTATGTGACAAACAACATCATGAAAGTAATACTCACTTAAATAATAAAGGTGTTTTTTTGTTCTCTCGCCCTTGTTAGCCAATCAGATTGGCAAGAAATCATGCACAAACTGATATAATTAAGACAAACTATTTTGGCAGTAGTCACATGTAGTCTGTTCATAAGTATATATACCATTACATCCAGAAAATCCCTGGGTTAAGTTGATGCATATTTAACAATATAGACAAACATGAAACATACAATCCATAAAACACTTCAACTATATATACGATACTCTCCTTTCAAACCTCAATGAAGTCTTGCAATAACGCTATTCCACTTCTCGGGTGAAAAATATATCTTTCCTTTTTATTTGTTATTTACACATGTACATTTCTGAAAATAACTTTCCATATCGGCACTTCATACGCTGGTTTCGGCGGTCAGACAGCGGACTCTCTCGGTGTCGAGCATGATGACGCGACTTTTCGTCGGATCATCACGTCTGTGGCCGTCGAATCCATGACATCGTTGATGAGCGTCTCTTCATCACGGAGGTCAGTGCCGATGTCGTCTTTCTTGTTCCCGGGTTCCTTGAGAGCTCGCTCCTGGTCTAGGCCGATCTTGTCGATGGACGTTAAGGAACTCATGATCTCTTGGACCTGAGAAATTAATAATAATAATAATAATAATAATAATAATAATATAAGGTCCATTAATAACAAAGCTCTGGGAGGATTGTTGACACAGTGATTAATAATAATAATAATAATATTTTATTATCATTATTTTTAAAATTGGGGTTTAGAGTCACTTTTTAGATTCTCTCACTAATATCACGACTTGTCAGTTTAGGGAAAGGAGGAAACCCGCAACATTTGTAGCGCTGAATGTTGCAGTAAACCTGCGAGCACCAGCTGGTACTGACAAGACCAAGGATGATAACTGCATTTCCACTCTACAGTCAGTGCATCCTATCAATATCGCGTCAGA
>JAUTBV010127160.1:0-12496 GCA_032361325.1 Lepetodrilus fucensis | reverse complement strand
GTGAAAAGTACATAGAATATTTTATTTTTTATTTTTTATTTTTTTGCGATGCGCGTAATTTGATTCCCGCGTACTTGCCAATAATGTCACTTGCGCGTAATTTGAGTCCGCGTAATTAAAGTCTTTTACAGTATGTTAAACAATTACATGTATACTCTATGCTGACATTAATTACATACTTTTATAATATTTTGGACGGTTGACATTAGACACATGGACTACATAATAACAGATATAAAAATAATAATAATAATAATAATAATAATAATAGTAGTAGTAGTAATAATAATAATAACAATAATAATAATAATAATGCTTATAAATAATAATAATAATAATAATAATAATAATGGATATTAAGTTCAGCCCCTAGTAAAGCACATTGAAGGCGCCAATATGTTACCCTGCCAGTCAGAGTGCACAACGTTTGCAACTGTAGGGTTAATCTCTAGTATGGAACCACATAATCATGCACGTGAGTTTCATTCAAAGGCTATTCGATACAGTGTCTGACGTAGCACTAAGGGTAGGCCTACTCATCACTGTCATATATCATATACAACTATCCCAGAAGCTCCATGAGTTATATAAGTTTGTTCAGGGACCCCCATCTATATCATTCATTTATATTTTACCTGTTACCAAGAAAAGGGTTAGGTTTGCACTGTGCATTTCGCCGTTTTTCAATGGCCGCCAACCGAACTAAAACAATTTTCACATGTTCAGCTTATAAGACTCCTAGAAGCTTAATTAGGATGTCTAGACCCACATTTCTTTAAGTGGCGTCTATGCAATTTAATTGAAATCTAAATTTATATCACTACTCTATCTACTCGGATGAAGTAGGCATCATTCAATGTGAGGTGGTTAGGTAATGTTTGCTACATTTCAAACATGCGAGTTCTTGTTGATATACAGAGCCCGTCTTTGAGTGCATTTTGCCAATTCCTGACATGATGTAGGATAGCCTACATGTCCTTGTCGTCTGTTCATATGCATCATGGATCCCTTCTGTACAAGTGGATATGAGCATATTACAGATTGATGTGTAGGTTTTCCATCAGCAAACCCTCAAAGTAACGTATTTTACATGATAAATGATAAGGGGAAAACACGTGTTATGCCCCCTTATCATCCGGTACCTCCTTCTCACTAATATAATAAGAGTGCGATGAAGTGTATTCTAAAAATAACCCTATCGAACGTGTCGTCATGTCAACTAACCGAGCTCTCTGATTGGCCTCTCTGATTGACCTTTAACATTTTAGTCATGTTGACCCAATACCAAAATTGGGTCATGGTGCCCTGATTGCCCAGGGCAGTGGGACAGACTTAATGACATGATCTATTATCTGGGTACAGCAAGCAGTAGAACAAGGCGTGTATGAGCTTTCAAAGTTTGTTAAAAGAAACTTACAGATTGCTCTGCGATATACTTTGATATCGGCCAATGTCTATTCTAAGCAGACGTAGGCGAGTAGTTCACCTGAAACTTCCATACTTTTGACATTAATGGAGTTTAAGAATTCTTTAAATTCGTGTTTAAAATAAATATTCTTATGGCTTTGTCAGTGCAGTCAACCGACGATTCAATTTGCAAATTATTTTACGGTTACATGATTTAAGCAGTGTGTATTGCAATATAATTATACCTAGGAATTGGTGCAAATGCCTGTCCGGACGTGTACATTCCATTGATCAGTATAATTAATGTATTGTTTATCGTGATTTGGCTAATAAAATGATCAGCATGGGGGACGATTTTTAATAATGTAGTTAACTTCTGGATATTTGATAACTAAAACAGAGTTAATTGATCCAGAGATAATTGGATCATGTTGTGCTACCATTACATAAATAAATACGTTGCTTTATCTTTCCAAATTACTGTATACTAATATTTACGTCTACGTCTTAGAGGGTTGCTTGCATCATAAATATCATTGTACAAGCTATTATTTATAACCTGACAGAACAGAACAGGGCAGGACAGGTTAACGATGAAGGCGAATAATCCTCTAGCGATAGATTACAATAAACAATTCATTAAGCCTATATTCGTGATGATGTATGTATTTTTGTATGTATAGGCCTACATTATATAAGCATGTAGGCCTATGCATGCATGTATGTAATACATATGTATGTATATGTGTGTGTGTGTGTGTGTATGTGTGTGTGTGTATGTGTGTGTGTGTGTGTGTATGTGTGTGTGTATGTGTGTGTGTGTATGTGTGTGTGTGTGTGTGTGTGTGCGCGCGCGCGTGAATGTGTGTTTGTATGTATCAAGGTATACAAGTAAGTACACATTTACGTACAAATGGCAACACTTCTGCTGTTAAGGTTCCCAGCGCTAATGTACCACCATTTAGTGGGTTTTTTACGAGAAATAAACTAATCTAATAAGCTCCGGGTACGTTCACAGCTGAAGTGTTGCCAGTTGCACTATTAATATGTAGCTTCCATGATCACGCTTCACCCCGCGGTCGGGCATAACAGTTATAAACTAGACAAGTTTCTATTATACCTCAGTATACTCACTAACAGTTTCAGTTTCTTTATTAATCTGTGAGCCACCATGAGATATACAGATGTATACATATATAACATGGTGAATAAGACAATATTAGTATTTTTGAAAACATAATGATAACGTGGGTACAAACACGAGCGAGTCAATAACTATATATATATTGATGATATACAAAGTATAATTATAGTACATTGGGTTTTTTACTTAATTAATTTGAACATTTCATGTATAAATTAGGAAATTTGATCTGATATTTTTGTTTGGTTCATTATTCTTTTGATTGAAATGGGTTTTGACCAGGTTAGATATTTATATAAGTGCTTACTTCAAAGAGTCGAAAGTGTCTGACAGTTAAGACGAGAGTTACATAACTTACAAGTTCTATTTTCTTTAGGTACATTTTCCCACCGACCAGTTTCAATAGGGAGCTTGTTCCTGTTTACTCAGACTCACATGTATAAGCGTGTTTGAGCAGCGCTATGCTGCACTATACAAATATTTAAGTAGCATATATCATGCCATATCATAACACTGCTCATTGTTCAGTGACATTCTAGGTGTTGGATTTCAAAGCGATGCATTCCCCTCACCCTGCTAATGGAAAAGTATTTCAATGTGTCAGTTTAAAAAAAATCAGAAATAGTCAGGTGAGCTATTTACATATTCACCAGCGACACCCTTCGAGGTGTCGCTAGGTATTCACGCTCTTTATAATGGTGTACGGATATGGCAGTTTTGTGTTAATGTGAATAGAAGTGCTGTTAATTGGAGCTATTAGTATATACTACTTGTGTTCAAGTCACACATACGGTAGCCATCAACGCGTACACTTTTCGAATACAATTTATCATTAGTGTTGTGAATATAGAAGTACATCTATTTAGGAGAAATCATGACTCTAAGTAAGATGCTATCAGGTCAGGGTAGGCCAGGTAGATCTCAAGTTCACGATATATGTAGTCATTACGACGCCTAAACATGTAAGCACTATTGTATTTCAGTACGAACACAAAACCGATTTTAATCTGAAACCATTCCATTGTTTCTCAGTTTTCTCAATCATTCCATCGTTTCTCAGTTTTCTCAATCTCATGATAGCATCCAATCAAATCAGAAACTCGATTCCTACTTGTTATTGCTTTTCCATACTATTACATTTTGCTTGACGGTCGACTTTGTAAAAATAAATGTTGATAGTATAGGCGAGTGTAGATAAAACTGATAGTTGAAAGTGACTGCGTGTATATGTATATGTATGTCTGCATATATCTGCATCAGAATTCCTAAAATTCAACATTTAATAGCTGGCCCATAGGCTATTAGGTCCCAGTGTCTCCGTGTTTTGCATTTCTCGTGCGAAACACTAGGGTAGATAAGACCTAAACAAGTATAGTTGTAGAACATGTTTAAGCTATTTATACTATATACACGTACAGCGGAAATGCAATCGAAAATGTAATTAATCACAAAGTATCAAAATATTATATTTTAATAGGAATCGTAAACCCAGACAGCCGTCTTCTAATTATGTAATCGTCCTTCCATACATAATCGAAACTGTACAACTATTTTGAACAATTTAAACAAGTATACTGGGTATTGTTTCTCGATGGTCTCGTAGTAGATATGAGGACTCTCGTAGCGATCTCTAATACATGGCTCCAGGGTATCGTTTCTCGAAGCTCTCTTAGCCGCTAAGGGACCATAGCACTCTCTTAGCAATGTATTAGCTATCGGCAAAGAAAGTGCTATGGTCCCTTAGTGGCTAAGAGAGCTTCGAGAAACGATACCCTGACTCATATACACATATGCGCAAACACACATGCATATACACACACATGCATATGTGCACACACACACACACACACAAACAAATACAAACACACACACATTCACACACAAAGCACACCACATGTAATATTACACTGTCTTTCTCTTCCAGCGTCCCACACCTTCCCGTACGTGAAGAAGCGTATCGACGTGCTGGACAGGAAGGAGACGCTACTGCAGCCTATAGAGGTGGCCATTGACCAGATGCAGACCAAGGTGGCCGAGATGAAGGAGGTGCTCAACTCCCCCGCACACGACCTGGTCAAGCTGCAGCTCAAGCTCCAGGGCAGTGTCAACACCACGGTACGTGTCATGACCTCAGTACGATTTCATGCTCAACTCAAAACTTTTGTTCATAAAATGTCATGTAAATTTTGATCTTGAGCATGAAATCGTACTCAAAATGTTTCGTAATCTCAGGGGAGTACCAGTGTTAGTGATTGTAAATAATCAAACTTATTTCAAAGCCACACTCCTTTGAATATGGCTGTCAAGCTTTGCCACGTGTAAAAGCATACAAACAGACGATTGTGTAGTTCCAAGACATTCATGTTGACATTTCCTCAACACACATGAAACCATACAAGCATGGCAATTTTCCACAGATTCACGGAAATCTGCTTACCGTATTTATTTGTCACTGACAATTTATTTTCCCTGGACGTGGCTTGAAGCCTTGCAGTCCTCAGACTCCTGACTTGTTTTCCCGCTGAATTTACAATTGTCTGTTGCCATGCTTGACCATATCATTTATACCTAAACATTATTCATAATATCTGTCGCCTGCATTGTGCTTGCCTAACATAAAAAAAAATTAGTTCCACCCAACATTAGGCGTAGCTGTATTCTGATTGGCTGACAGGTACTGTTGCTAATTGTGAGACCTGACACCATGGAGAAAACATGTTTGTTCCCGAGTACTTCAATGTTACTATTAAATAGGATGTTTGTGTTTCAGGTAAATGCCGGTCCTATGGCATATGCAGAGGCCTTCCTTATTCCGGAGAAGTCAGTCAAATACAAAACAGAAAAGGTGGAATCTCTTAAAGAAGTATTCAGGTCAGTGTTCTTGAAGCATTGCAAATGTATTATGCTCTTGAGAGTTATCCCCCCCCTATGTCCACAATAATCATCAACTTTTCAGCCCCATTGAGCCTTCTTCAGGATTACCCTATCAATCACATCTTGTTTACTATTACAGACCTGCCTACTTGTACGTTTTGGTCGTATTTTATACGATATTTGGTCACTGATTACGCTTGTATGCTCTCGTACTGAATTCTACACGATCAAAGACTTCAGAGCCAAAGGTTCAAGGGGAGTTGGTATCAATATTCACGAAAGTTAACTTACCATCCTTGGTCTTGTCAGTACCAGTCAGTGCTTGCAGGTTTGCTGCAACATTCAGCACTAATAAATAATAAATAAATGTATTAAAAAATTGTTACTATTGTTATTATCAATGATAGAAACTTACCTTTAAAACTTAGAAGCCTGAATAATGATACAAATAACAAATGTTTACAAAAACATGAATTTCCACTGGGCCTTAGGATACTTTTAACATTGGGAGAAATGGCCCAGATCAGCGGTAATTTCAAACACTGGTTGTTATTATTATGAATACATGTTTGCTTATATTCACAGGGAGTTTGTAAGCACGTGTAAAGAGGCCCTGGAGCTGAATGCACGACTCATCACGACAGACCAGAAGGAATACCACGAATCTCTGAAGAACGGATTCATGGACATCGTAGACAAACTTTCAACGATGTTTGGAGAGAAGGTGAGGATGTCATTTGAGGTCATGTGAGGTCGTGTTTTTGTTCTGGTGCTGGTGACTTTATTATAGTGGTATTGTGTTCTTTACAGTGGATAGATGTTTGAATGTCCAATCACTGAATCAAATCTCTCATATAAGTCATATCAGTCATCGTGGTCATTTCTATCCTATATACCCTAGATTGTTATATCCTATATATTTTGTTAGTGCCTCTTGAATACTTTGTAGAGACATTTTATTGATTATCAGAGATTATCACCATTTTGAATCATCAATATTTTAGTGTCCACGTAAATATTTGAATGCTCAAGTACATGTATATGTCCTAGATTGTCAATTCCTATTTTTCACTAAAAAAAGTAATAATGTTAGGTACTTTGTAGAGACATTTTCTTGATTATTGAAGATTGTTTTTGTATATGTAATGTATACTCTGTAGGGAACACCATATTCTTTCACTATATATATTAATTTGCTATTAATTGGGAAGGACAATATTACTTCATTATCACCTATCATCTTCTAACCTCTAACTTTTGTGTTTGGGGTGACATTTGAGTTATATCTGTATTAACTATTTGGTTTTGGTTTAATATTCATACTAAAAGAGGTTTGGGAACAAAGGTTGAAGGCTCCATGGCACATTTTCTGGAAATCATATCCTCTACACCTATTATTTTGGTTATACCTTGTACATCAATATCAAATATATAATAATTATAATCACACACTAATCCTTCAACTAATGTTTAATACAATGTAATTTTTTCAAACTATGAATAATTGTTTTGTCAAATGTTGGGAACGGTTGTGCCAACTTTGAAAAAACCCGAAAACATCATGTTTATGAAATACACAACAATTAATCTTGTCTAAAATTCTGGGGAATATTTGAACACACACTTGTTATTTTGTAACACAAAATGGTTATTTTTAAGTGTGCTAATGTGCCTTTGAGCACAACTCGACTTTGCTTTTACTGTGAAAGCTATTTTCTTCCTTTAACCAATAACCTGTAACCATGACAAACATGGAATACCATAACTGCATGCTTTATGTTCAGTTCAGGTGCCAGTATTTGTGTGAGCTTGTTTCTGTGTCTTTTCTGTGATGTGTAGGTTTTTTTAATTTATGCGTGGTACAACATTACACTTCTTAGGAAATCCAAGTACATAAGTGTTCTGGTGAGTAGGTGCAAGCATTAATAGCCATCTGAAAAATTTAGATATAGAACATCACGCATGTTTGGTTTGCAGGAAAGAAATATAGATCTAGAACATCATGCATGTTTATTTACAGTGGAATAACAGCAGTAGTCGTATCTACAGGCATATTTCTGTGACATTGCATGGTCATCTAGAAATACTCATTTATGAAAGTAGTGGGTGATTGATAAGCTATTTCTATATATACAGATCCCTTGGATTTACCAATTTGAAATGTGTTTATTTATTCATTCCATTTTGTAAATTTTGTTATCTTTTCTTTTCTTTTCTTTTAATTTCTTTTCTATTATTATTATTATTATTATTATTATTATTATTATTATTATTATTATTATTATTATTTTTATTACTTTTTTTAAACTTTTCTTTTTAATGTCTGAGTTGAATTTGGTCTGTATAATATAGAAATGGCAATACTGCATGGAAGTAAATTATTACTGTACGACGTATTATTCACCATCTCTCAGTTTAATGTGTGTGTTTCTCCTAACCTGACATTGCAGCAAGTCATAGAGCTGGACTGTTCTAGACTTGAAAGCAAGGCATAGCTCCGCCTCCACCTGGTGAGACGGGCTTCAAGTATTCAAGCATTTCTCACGGCAGACCATGTGGTTTAGTCTAATCGTCTTTTTATTCACACTTTTTT
Source organism: Lepetodrilus fucensis (assembly GCA_032361325.1). Taxonomy (NCBI): domain Eukaryota; kingdom Metazoa; phylum Mollusca; class Gastropoda; order Lepetellida; family Lepetodrilidae; genus Lepetodrilus; species Lepetodrilus fucensis. Next base: position 4,478 of record JAUTBV010127160.1, on the reverse strand, counting down.
TACGCGATCACTTTATTGGCTTTACTTTTGCTTATGTTCACCTCATTAAATTGACATTGGAGTAACATTAAAATGACATTTGAACTGTTAGAATAATATTGTTGGTGGTACAGTGGACAATCATCAGATTTCTGAGATGACAGTCTTGAGTCTGAGCCAGCGTCAATCTGCGGTTGTCATCCTAGGTTTCTCAGTTTTAGATTACTGCTCACAGCTCACAGCTTTACTGCTACATATGCTACAGGTGTTGTACTAAACTCATAACCCACAAAACAATATTTAACCCTCTCCCTGCTGGATCAAGCTCAGGTACAGCCCTTTAGGGCATCTCCGGTTGCCTTCAACATGGAGAGGGTTAAAGCTGGCCATTGGCCATAAACAAAAACATTTTTAATTATTTATCATACCGCTGCCCAACAGTCATAAACAATTAAAAAAATATATATATTATATCATGAGTTTACTAATCCTATACTAATCATTCTGTGTTGCAATAAATGCAATAGTTTGTGGAAATGCAGCTACATATTAAAGGCATAAAATCAGAGTGAGTTGACATACATAGTGACCTGAAGAAGTTTTAAATGAAAATGTATGCATTTGATTTGACTAGACAACTACTTCGCCTTTAAAGGTGCCAGTGGTGAAATATTCCCACTGTGACAGAAAACAATATTTCAATCAAACACTTTGTCATGTTCCACTGGTTATCAATATTGTAATATTGATTGAATTAGATGACTAACTATAAATGGTGGCAGAACACTAAATGAAAACAACATGGCAAAGCATAGGTGTTTCCCCTTTACACTGATTAGCACCACCTCCAGTTATGTCCCGTTATTGCTAACTTATAGGCAAAAAGAAATACAAACCTATGCAGGTTAATTACCGGAAGTTTATCCTGGAGACTTTTATAGGAGGTTGCAGTCAAATTTACCATACAGCTGTGTAAAGATTTTGGAGGTAAAAACATGATTTTATGTATGTCAAGTAAATGTACTTTGTATTTGTAGCTATTATCTAGTTCAAAATGAGCGTAAATATCTGTGATTGTATGCCTTTAATGTCTGTGTGATTAATATGACTAATTGCATGACACCTCCATAGTGAGGCAGCTTTAAGATAAAAAAGACGGCATCTAAAAGTGCCAGTGTCTAAGAAGGTTAATTCCCCTCCTGTCCTTGTATTCAATCTTGTCCAGGCTCAAACAAATATAAAACTTTTTGAGTACAATTAAATGCTCAACTCAAAGTTTTGTTCACAAGTCCTCATAATTAAGTTTAGCTGGAGTATGAAATCGTACACAAAATGTTTCGTAGTCTCAAGGCCAAGTAATGAGATGTTTTGCCCCAGTCTAAGGTCTCAGAAAATGATGTACGGTAACAGTCTAAGGTCTCAGAAAATTATGTACGGTAACAGAAGTTCACGAATCACATTCTTTTCTTTTGTTCAACTACTACTATATTCTACTTGTGCTGCACTCTGACCCAGGATTTCAAGGATGCCATAATATAATTATGGTTTTTTTACGTAAAAGATTTCATGCATTGTGTATTTGTGATGTATTTGTATGATATGTGTTGTGCTGTACTATTGTGCAATCAGTAAAATATTTTTAGGAATTTTATTATAAAAGTTAATTGATTGATGTATGATTGATGTATCAGAACATACAGAAGACAATTGGTTGTTATAATCATTAACCATTTACCTGCTGGTGTTGCCTTGTACAGCATTGCTTGTGATTAGTCCAGTTTGGAAAGAGTTAATTTGTTCCATATTTCACAGAATGATAGTAGGACTACAAGATTCCTAACTCCATGTTTACATTTAGGAGTTACGACTACTCGGTAGCGCCACTACCGTTCTGTGGAATGGGACACTGGATTAATTAAGCTTATTCTTCAAGGGCATCTCTGGTTGCGGTTTAATCAAGAAGGTTTACGATCGAGCTTGGTAGTCGGTTGTGGTCAGCATCATTCTGCATCTAAATGCATGCTCGTTTGTCATGATACATCGATAGTCATAGCATAGATGGAGCTTTCTTAGTCTTGCCATTGTTTAAGGAAAGAAATAACCACTAAAAGTCTACAGTACTTTACGTAATCATGCATTCAACTGCATTAATGGAGTGATTCATTAATAATGTAATAATTAATTAGTGTTAGAACATATTACTATATAGCAGTGTGTTTGAGTGGTAGTTCACTAATTCAACTGTATGATGTATTTGTTTAAGTTCTATTTTTATTAATTATGATTTGATTAATATTTCATGATCATTACCTTAATAAATTTCAATATTTTTAATTGTATGTATCATTACTAATATTCCCTTTTAAATTTCATATTTCAAGCTTTAATAAACTTTATTTTATTTGTTTTTGTACGATGACATTTTACACTAAAATTGTGTTTAGTTTTGCCGTTGATTTTGTATGTAATTATTTTGTAGTTGATTATTTTGTTTGGCTTTTCAGATGCCAATGGCCGACATCCGTAACTCCAATGCACGCCTTTCGATGACATTTACGTATTCCCCTGGAAGTAGCAATGTATGAGAGAATGACACAGTGATGACACAATGATGACACAGTGATGACAGCACTTGGTGACAGTTCTACAATTCGGAAATGGTTTGCTGCAGGACAGCATAAGGGAGATAACTCTCACAATGTTTGTGTACACACATAACACCAAGAAAGAAGAAATTCTACTGGTTATTGAACGAGTAGATTGCAGATGGAGATGATTGATTCACCACATGGCAATTTTCCGTGGATCCGATATATTTGTCTAGGGATTGATTTATTTAACCTGGATGTGGCTGGAGTCCTGCATCTCGGGTTTGTTTTCCACTGAAGTTGAAGTCACAAAATTGTCTGTTGCCATGTCTGATTATCTCCCCTTGATAAACAATGTGGATTATCTCCCCTGCAATGAAGAAGAAAGCTTAATAACAAGTCGGAGGTGAAACTGTAGACAGTGTGTGCCTGTGTTCTGCAGAAAAGAAGAATTCAATGTTAAAATGTTCCTTCTTTGAGCTAGTAACAATGTGAAGTTGGATTTGGACATGGATTCCCCATCGTTGGCCAAAAATTAGTCTTCGGAAATTATGTGGAATTTTATAGGACCTATATATATATATATATATATGGGTTGACACAAAACTACCAATTTGCAAATCCAACAACTATGTGTGATGATACGTACTTAAAACCATGCTGGATCTGATTTTGTGTTTATTAATGACAATATTAAACAATCACTTCCTGCTTTTAGCATATATATCATATCTCATGTACATTACAGATATATTACTTGTACATATTCGTTCTACCCTGCCAGCAACTGTTAATGTGAAAATCTACTTATGCTTCTATATTCTGTCAGATAAATGATTATATCGTATGGCAATGGCAAATATATTATTTACCAAACACTATAAAATTTAGACAATATTTTTCTTAATTAACCCTCTCCCTGCTGGATTAGACACAGACAGTGCTCCCTGCTGGATTAGACATGTTCTTTATGGCGTTTCTGGTTGCCTCCAGCATGGAGAGAGTTAATTAATATGATTCAGAATTAATTTAGTTATTCTTGTGCTTTTTAATGCTTATAATTTGGAAATTTAGAAATGTATTAATTAACTAACTTTATATGATGAGGTGTTTCTATTTCTCAAGAGAAAACAGATTTAATATATCTAGACAGGCTATATGTTTAATAGGAAGAGACTGCAAACCGAACAAAAGAATCTGTGATGATGATGTACATGAATATGATGTCAATGTTGTATCGCTTCAAAGTCATGCTGTACAAATATATGTACAGATAAAATATATGTTAATATAAATACTGTAATATATTTGTCATGTCAGTAAACAAATCTTGTCAATTCATATATGCTAATGTTTAATACAGTAAAAGTTTATGCAAAACCGTACTTGCCTCCAAATTGGAGATGATTGCCTGGTAATGAACGTTGTTTTTCTTATTTTCATTTCATATTGTGAAGTCTTATGGTATATTTGTGCTTGTTGTTGCTATTCCGATGTACAATGCTTTGCTACTGCCCGTGTTTCAATATTACTGTAATACATTAATATACAAACATGAACATTCTAACAGCTGTCATCCTATTTTTTTGTATATTTCTTTTTTGTATTGGGGTTTAAAGTCGCTTTATAGAATTTTTCACTAACATCACGACTTGTCAGTTTAGGACAGGAGGAAACCCACAACATCCGTAGCACTGAATGTTGCAGTAAACCTGTGAGCACCGGCTAAATTCCTGCAGCAACATTAAAACTCCATATTCACTCACTCACTCACTAATTCACTCTCTCTCTCTCTCTCTCTCTCTTTCTCTCTCTCTCTCTCTCTATTTCTCTCTCTCTTTCTCTCTCTCTCTCTTTCTCTCTCTATATCTCTCTCTCTCTCTCTCTCTCTCTCTCTCTCTCTCTCTCTCT
>JAUTBV010127159.1:0-27846 GCA_032361325.1 Lepetodrilus fucensis | reverse complement strand
TTATACATGCTAACATTTGGTTATTCCAGTATAAATACAGTAAAAAGAACAACAATAGAATTTATTGTAGTATTTTATATGCATACACCACCCCCACCACACCCCCAATAATGGTAATCCCATGTACGTGTTAGAACATACCATTCCCATTGAAGATGCATAAAACACAGTTATTCCACGATGGGTCGATTGTAACGTAATCTCTATTGGATGTAAAAGTTGGGTGGCGTCTATATATAAAATACTACGCCTCAATATCTCCAGCACGTGGAATTGGTAAATACGTTCTATGTTTGGTATAAAACACAAAATCGAAAGCATTTCACAATATTTGCATGCTACCGCTAATCTATGTGTATCGCCTATTACAGCCAGGATTTGAAAACCCAGAACGTGATATTGCTCCCTACGTTATACATTTCCCAAATGACTGTTTTTTAACCGGGGCGTACTACTGGGTTTGAATAATCAGTCCAGTGGTTAAGCTCCTTAATACAACACCGTGTCCACATATTGGCCGTCAAATAACGAGGGCTGCCTCACGCTCGCCACAACACGAGTTTACTCAGCATCATTAACCTAGTCGGAGCTCCGTGAAGACTGGGGTCAGTTTGGTGGTCGCCAGATTGCATGGGGCAGTAATCGACCGGACACCGGCAGAGGATGAAGACGTTTATTGGATACCACACTGCAGCGGCTCAATAAACGGCAAACATCAAAGCACATACCATGCCTGCATACCTGTACATGGACTTCCAATGCCATGCGTGTGTGCAAACATACCTGGACATATCTAAACATATCTGAACATATCTGAACATGCCATGCTGCCTCAGTCGGTAATCACAGATACACTTACTGTTGACATCTCAGTTATACTGTTCCAGAATTATTCATGCTATTACATTATATTCAAATTAGTATTCATCATTAGTATTCAAGTTAGTATAGGCATCACTAAACCAGTATTAACAATCGGTGGCATTATAGTAGATAGCAATTAATAGTTGATTGCTATAGAATATATGACATCTTTAGTCTACCTTTTAAAAACTATATATTGATGATTGTATAGGCCTACATACGTGGTACTGGGGTATTTTAATGATTTTCATTCTGCATATATACGATCAATGAGTAATATAATCTATTATTTGAAAAGCATTTAAGAGCAGCCTAGTCCTTTATTACAAAGAAAATAATTTTGACAACAATAGAGTAATTTGTAGTGAAATTTGTGAATAAAATAGCAAATGTAAATGGTTTATATTAAATCGAACTTAATTCAAATTATCATAGCTAAATATATTGTTAATTTTTCATAAACATCATTAATGATATCGCCAGACTTGGCATGCTAAGACAATGATGCACGTGACACTGTGAGAATGTCCCAGAGGCGCGCTACCTAGGAGCGCGAGTGGCATGACGGGATTATTTCTCACCAAATTCCGCCAGGTGGCTTTCCAGTCCATGTTTGCTATCTGAAGACAATATTTCATACAAGGTGGACAGAAAAAAAATTCTGGACACATTGATGTTAGAAGCGCAGCATAAAGACAGCATCATATTGTTTGAATAACAGATAGCACGACGGGTATAGAAGGCCAGGCGATGCGAGGTATTCACATGTTACAACAACCACTGTCGTCTGAAGGAAATTCAATAAATCCTTTTTTTAATAATTCCATAGCTGTGAAAGCGCGTGCTGGCTGGTAGGATGATCTAGGATGATTTGCTGATCAGACATCGTCAATATTGGTGTTGCATGGTTTTATTCATCTTCGAAAACACAGGCCAGTATGACTACACTAATTTGACGGAGGTTAGTGTAGTCAAAATGACCTGGGTTTTCGAGGATGGGTTTTATTATGTCAGATTTCTTCAACACATTAGTAGGCTACGTTAGACGTCAATCTATTCTTGGTGTATTGTTTAATCTAATACTGTGCCAATCAGCTTACCTGTAGATGTAGTATACTGTAATGCTAATTGTTTAATAAGACATACTAGATCGATATGGGGACATTTTGTTCGAAATTAGGTACTTTCATATGATTCCGTTTAATACGAAATAAATATACAATAGGTGGCTAAAAAATATTTTTAACACGTGACGTAGAACTTAAAAGTGTATCTTCTAGTGATAATAATGTCAATAGATGGAAATCAAGCATACAACGTCTTTTGTGGGTATCGATGTTTGTTTGAACTCTTCTCTTCACAATTGTTACAAAATAAATTGATGTATTGCATTCTTAACGTAACATATCAGAAATAGGTTCTCTTCTTCTTTGAACAGTGGTCAAACATTATTTTAGTAGCCAATGTTTTGAAATTAGTAGACCGTAAATGATAATGATATCCATGTGACTTTTTCATTTCTTCTATACCAAATACCACCAAGATAGAATCAAATATTATGTTATTACGAAAGTGTTTGGTAAATTGGTTACTTTGGCAAATAATTTTAATAAATATAAATATGTTCTTAAGAAAGTCTACAGGTAATATTCAGCTACGGAATTACGGTAAACCAAACCTGTTGTCACTTATTCAACATGGCATATATCATTAAGAACACCAAAGAAAGATTTTTATTTGCTTAACCATTTTGTCTTACAAACTTCTTGGTCACATTGTCAATTTGAAACTTTTTAAGAAATGGCAATTTGACATGCTTCAATGGTGTTATTTTCTCATACGTGTATACAGTTTACTTGACTATACTAGGTGAGTTGATGAGTTGATGAAGCAAATTCATCATCTGTATTAGAAATTAAACGTAAATATTTTGGAATAGTTAGAATATGTTTGTTGTATTTTCTTGGATATATATATATATCTCCATTACTACTGCTGTTTTTCATCATATTATGGTTTTGCATATTCAATTGAATTCTTGATATAGTACCTGAACCATATTTAAATTTAGAGTTGGCAATATGACATTGTCTCTGAAATACTTCTGATTGTGTGTACACTATTCGTACATACTGTAAAATGGTTAAACTTTCCAAATATTAACGTATATTTCTACTTGATTTGAATCTTCTATTTGGGGAAAATGATATGTAACGTTAATAGTAAATTACCTATATTATCAAATCATATGGTATTTACTAGTATTTAAATATCAAATTTGCCAAATTAAAAACATCCTATACAGTCATGTTAATTCTAATTTAATGTTTACATCTTTACATTAATCTATGGCACTAATACTTATAGCATAATTGTGTAAACTTCTTACACTGTGAATTCCCTGTAATTTATTCTTATTTAACCTAGGTGTTGGACACAATTTACTACGAAGAGACTTTGATGACTATTACTAGCACTGCTTGAAACATGTATATTTGTTATGTATTAAATGTGATGTGATCATATGTGGACATCTCTCATAATCCTAACTGGATGGCTCACTTTTGTATTGTTGCTATGTTTTATTTATTTTATGTACTGTATTTTATGTGAGGTGAGACGTTAATAAAATATATGTATGTCTGTCTGTATGTATGTTATCATCTTGTCAGTATTGTCACTTGTCGTCCAAGGGTAAAGTACAAACCTCGTATTTGGGTTGAATTAAAGCTATACATATTTCCAGTGCACGTGGATGACGTTTGACAAATGCATGTTGTCAGGTTCAGTGGGCTGGTGTGAAAGATTAGACATTTTTATACTTGAATGAGAAAACGAGCAGCTTTTGGTTACAATACGTGCTAGGTTCCTTTTTGAAGGAGTCACACTTTTTCAAAAATGCCCAAGCACGAGTCTAGTCGCTTTGTAAGTACCCTCGAAATTTAAATTGGACACAGGAATCATTGTCTTCGATTGAGGATGTAAATTCGTGATACCTTCCATTACATTTCCATCCTTGAGTGGAAAATTCAGGGAATTCCTTTTAACAGGAAACGCAACGAACTTGGTGTTCGCTTCTCAATCAGGTGTAACTGGTTTCGTGTACTGTGATTGGCTACTTCAAACACGATTAGGCTCTAAGCAGTGCTGACTAAACAACACGGGGTCGAAGCAAACAATTAAGAGGTGAGAATGTTTCCTTGTCTAACAACTAATGCACTAGGTTTCCTTGTTTATTAGATCATATCTAACAAAGAATTTGGCTTGATTACAGTAGAAATGTTAAACTCAGCATAATTATTAAGAGAAATTACGAATCCGAAATAATAATAAATCTACTACAAGCAAAAGTTGATATGTTTCATACATAGTACAGTATCCATGTCTGAATATAAACAGTATAACAATATAAGTAAATGATATGTTACAAATAAACAATATAAGTAAATTATATGTTTACAAAGAAGCAATATAACAAAATAAGTGAACGTTATGTTATATTGTTTATATGCAGATATATATATAAGTTAATACTGTTATTTGTAGTAAATTTATTTGGTTGATATTTGAATGAATTTGAACATGAATACGAAAGTGTAATTAACCTTACGTTTTATTATATTATATCTCATTGTAAGCTTGACGGTATGCTGGCCCAGTTTTATTTCAGGTTATTATCATAGCATTAATGTGTTTTGATTGCAGCCAGGGCCCTGTTGTCCAAATTTCGAAACTCGCTATAAGTGTAAGTCCATTGCATAAAACACTTTTATCAATACTTGAGAATATGGTTAGCTAAAGCTATTGTAGAGATAACATTGTTTCGTGCAAATAGACTTAGAGCAATGGGGCTCTGGCAGTTCGATATGTCTGACGTCAACACTTTATTTATAAAAGAAAAAACGTTATTGTACAGTAACATAAATATTGGTATATTTCGGATAGAACTATCACTTATTATTAACACTACAGTGTGGCAAATGTATCCCTAACTTCAATGGCAAAATTCCTCAATATAATGAACACGAAGAGTGATCTATTTATGCATGTTATCGGGAAACTTAAGTCGCTTTCAGCAGGGAGAGGGTTAATAGTAAGTGTACTACAATATTTAAAGTTAATTGAATTTGATTTGTGGTCGTTGGTGTTACCTGAGTCTGAAATCCCCACTTGTTTAACATCGATAACCTAACGTGAAATGTGCAATAAGTACTAATGGATGCTGTATGTAACAGACCATCACTGATAGCGATTGTCATATCACCTATACAATAACAGCCAAACAGCTACTTCAATGCTGATGACTATTGCCACATTAAGCATCCCTCTATCATTAGAAAGTTTATGAACCCTGATTTGTTGTCAGATCTTAATATTGACTTGCATAACACCTACAAATGGAATCCCTGGTACAGTAACCCATCGAACGAATGACATAGCGTTGCAGCTTTAGTGTTGCAATTTGTCGACTGGTCAAGAGATACGTATTTAACGTTATGGAATTCGTGTTGGTTAGTGAGTTGGCATTGAGACCCAGACAAGGAAAGTGGAAGTATTTATCGCTAGGAGAGTGCTAACCCAGGTTGTCCGCTCAATGATATCCAGTGTTTGAAACACCTGGGATCAAATCCCGCTCACCTGGCGCCATCTTCAGAAGCAAACACAGTTATTTCTCATACAGGATTCCTCATAAGTCAAGTTCATGTCTGAACACTGTGGCATACAAGAAAGGCATCACTGATTATACTATTACTAGTATATACTTGTGGTATGTTATTAGTGTAGCATACTATTTAATTTCCTTGAATTTGATCATGATTGACTTACATGCATTTAAATTGGATGCATAGTTTTATATTAACAGATTGTTCTTTCCCAACATACATCGATATTTTGTTCTTTCTTTTAAGCTTATTCTTTCTCCTCAAATATGAACAGAATGTTCGTTACTTGAAGTACCCACTGGATGAATTTGAAAGTTGAACTTATGTTTTAATGCATTTTAGTTTAATTGTTAACTGACAATCATGTTCATAAGCTGATACGCCAATGCTATGTTAGACTTTGTCACATTTAGACTTAACATCTCCACCATGTTAACGAGCAGGTTGCAATTGCGGCTTCAATAAGCTGCATCTTGGCTATTAGCTTGACTTATGTAATCACCTCTAAGACTGAAGGGACTTCGCTAAGTCTACCACAAACATCTCATTAGAACCCCAAAGACCTTGGAAATGCGGCATTGGCTCATAGATAAAGGTATTGCATGTATTCATCCATTACCAAACGAAACCTTGATCTTGAATTCGTAAATGTATTTAATGATAATAATGAATGTCATATTCCTTAATACAATTGATTGTAATGGCACTTGCTGGTGTTTAATATATCCTAGAATTAGTTTGACTGACGACCAATGTCCAGATGGAATATTATTGGGAAGGTATATACTTAATTGTTCTGATTCCATATTAATATGTCAACATTGGATAAATATAATGTAATAGAAAAAATACAGGTTTATGTGGTAGTACACAGTGACATCAACGCCAAAACATGAAGAGTTGTAACATAATGTTTTAAAATCCTTGTATTAGACTGGTCCAAATGGATGATAAAATGTTCTGCAATGACATTAGACAGATGGAAATATACAGTTGGCAACGAAAGAGTAGTGTGATTAATCATTACATAAGGAAAACAAATTATCGCAATTTTGATTAAAATACAAATATTTCAAGATGGCTACCATCCACCGCACGACTTGTCCTGTGGTTAGAATCTGAACCAATAGCATTGTTGGATAACCTCGGTGGTCGGAATCACTATAGCCCATAACATAATAAAATAACCAAGCCAATGACAGGAATTTGAACCAGTAACATGACGTAACAAACACGGCTGTGGACACTAAAGCCATGTGAAAGACATGACTGAATATAAAATGGATCTGAAGTTTGAATAATTAGCTGCCATGCATATCTATTTAAACAAGATAATATGCCCGTGTCTTAAGAATCAGACAAGGCCGTGCATCCACAGATGTTCTCTTTGTTCAGATGCAATACAAAGGCAGACATGGCTTGAACAGGAACATGAACAACGAACACTATTTTAGTCAGAGATGTTCATGGTATTCAAAATAGTTGTTCCTTTAGCTTTGTAGCAAGGCCACCGCATGTGTTAATCTTCTTTTAGGTATTGTTGGGGGATACCAGATGTATTTGGTAAGTGTTAATGTTAGAAGCTTGAGCTGTCTGCGACAGGTAGCGTCTGTCACCTTGTGGCCTCTGTGTGACTTGGCACTGCCTCATATCTGGACACGTACCATTGGAGAACAGCAAACACCCCCAGAGGTCGATATGCATAAACAGTGACAGAATTACATGGGTTTAGCACTATTACACGGATCCTAGAATAACCTTGCTGTAGTGATAGTATAATGATATTAACAAAATAAGTATTGCCTTGGAAATAAACATGACACGTTGGTATTGTTCAGTTAAGCACTGGTCCTTTACTATTGCTGATCGTTCAGTATTGCTAATTGTTTGGGATTGCTGACTGTTCAGTAATTGTGATTGTTCAGTATTGCTTACTTCAGTATTGCTAACTGCTTGGTATTAGTGATTGTTTGGTATTGGTGATTGTTCAGTATTGGTGATTGATCAGTATTGGTTATTGTTTTGGCATTGGGAAATGTTAGTATTGGTGATTGTTTGGTATTGGTGATTGTTTGGTATTAGTGATTGTATGGTATCGGTGATTGTTCATTATTGTTGATTGTTCAATATTACTGATTGTGCAGTATTGTTGATTGTTCTTTATTGTTGATTTTCAATATTGCTGATTGTGCAGTATTGGTGATTGTTCAATATTGCTGATTGTTCAATATTGCTGACTGTTCAGTATTATTGTTTATTTGGCATTGCTGATTGTTCAGTATTGCTGATTGTTCAGTATTGCTGATTGTTCAGTATTGCTGATTGTTCAGTATTGCTGATTGTTTAATTGTACTTATTGTTCAAGAGTGCTGATCATTCAATTCTAACATTGTCAACATCTTGTACAGCTAACGAGGATGTTCTGTTTAATACCATATCACATCGTGTACCATCGTTTATTATGAACTATTTATATGTGATTTCCTAATCACCAACGTCCTACATGTAATTATTCTATCTATAAATATAATAACTATGTTACACACACCTAGAAGATGGGAGTATTATGAAGGGGTTACGAATAATATATTTTACAAATGGTTTCAACAATTAGACATAATTGTTCAGTTACCGGTATATATGAATGTGTAGATAGCTTGCCAGGTTATTCTATTTGTTTCTAGTTACAAAGATGATGACCACAAGTACTATGATAGCCTCAATCATGCTTATCAACAGACACGTGTATTTCAGTTTCAGTGAAATACGTTAACGTGTGTTTATTAACATGTAGCATTGCTTAATTTGCAAGGAAGGGAATGTATTGTATCTATTCACAAATATTAGTGCCACATCAAATTAACCTGGACATTTTACATACAAAGTGTCATCGTTGCAACAGTATCTGAACTGTTGCAAGTCATCAAGATTGGCCCATATCATTAGCATGATCAATCTGATAGCATCTACACAACACATATGTTCTCAAAATTATACTATGGGCGCTATTATTGCAAGACGTTCCTGTAGTTTTTGACACCGGGTTCCTAGCAAGGTAGTTTGAGCGCTGGTACACGATTATATACATGGTATGATGAATAATATTATAGATACACTAGTACCTTATTGAGATGTCATGACTTATTTGGGTATATGTAACATTATATTGCAGTGCAACTCTTGAACGACGTTTTGTGTTATTGCATTACAGCAGCATGTTCCTAACTTCATGCAATAAAGTCCAACGAATTATCAGAATATTGTGTTCATGTCTATGTGAACGATTAATTATATTGGTATCTTGCTATGCTTAAATGATATACATACATTTAATGTACCATTTGTTTAAGCAGATGTTATTATATGAATACGTTATTTGATGGTGTTGTGTCTGTTGATTTCAGTATAATCTTTGCTTGATGTTACGTTCGCATTAAAGACGTTTATACTTACACAATACCCATGCAGATATAGCAATCCCATATCCAAGCATTCACAATCCGATGGCTAATGAAATCCACCACGAACACATGTTATATCGTATATATATATATATATATACAGACACCTCCAAAAGTATAAGTTGCAATTACACTCATCATTACTTACCACATGTCCAAGAAATATCACAGAAAACAAGAAAGTCCAAAACACCATCTTCTTCTCACTTTCTGTAACGCTTCTCTACAGAAGGTACAGAAAGTGAAGCTCTTATGAAGAAGTCCTCTGTAGGTAAGTGTGTGTGTGTGTTGCTATGACTGACAGTGATCCTCCCCTAACGAATCTCAGATCCCACTGACACTAGTCTCTGATCGCCACACTGTTATGTAATGTGTGTCTCCGGGTCCTTCTTGTCCTCACACTGAGACGTTCAACTCTGATAGCATGAGAAGGTAATGGAGCGTTTTAACGCGCTGAAGACATTCGATTCAAATGCTTCCCTTGCGCAGCTTTCTCTCACACGCGGTCGTGCTCGAAATCCAACGTGAAATATGCTAATATTGTATCAGTCGGATCGATGCTACCCTACCGGTGCCCATGTGCTCGCCGTGTTGACATCCTTTGGAAACACAGATACCTGCGCATGCGCCAATCGGCCATCTCTGACTCGTTTGGAGACGTGACGTCACATAATCCAATACCAGTGTACCTGTTGATCTGTCAATCTTCCAGATAAGTTAAGCGTAGTCATATGTATTTGAAGAAGCTTGATGCTAATTCAAAGTCACTGTCCGCCATGTGTTTGCCTGTACCTGTGTTTGCACTGGAATATTGGCTATTAATACTGATGAAATATATCCATTTATTGTTACCGTTTGGCCTGATTTTATTTATAGGCCAATATTCAAGTGTGCTCTCACTGTTCTGTAATATGTCGTGTTATATTTAAATGAATGACAATGAGCCAATTTTCATTAAAAATTGTAAAAATATTTAATTAGCTGTTAACCAAATATAGAAGATAAAGGGCAATATATCTTCTCAATGAGCATATTTATTTATTGTTATGTATAATGTATGTGTGTATGTACATGTATAATATGTACCTACTAGTTATATGTTGTAAAAATGCTCTAATGATTATCAAGAGTTTGAAACTATACATGATAGAGTTGAAGAACTAACTTGAATACAAATTGTGACGGATTCTAAAGTTTGTTTTCTCTGCGATAACTTCCCACTGTATACCGTAATTAGTTATTAATTTACTTTGATATGTTCTACAGGCATGAAGACCAATATCAGAACAATATTCCAATATTCTTTATTATAAGCACATTTGTAATAGATACATTGGTTTGTTGCTTCTTCACACGTGGTTCTAATGTGACAAGACGGCGAAAATTGCTTACGATCGTTGTCCAGCAACTCGTGAAGACCCTCTGGTCAACAGAGCAGGAGCCATAGGGAAGCGTTTACTTAAACATCTGACGTTCCGTCAGTATACAGTCAATCTGAATACATCTTGAGGACAAACAAATAGCATCCCTTCTCCAGTACGCCCCACTGCCCTGGACTTCAATGTAATTACGGCGGATATTAAACTCGATCTTAGTTTGATCTCTTTTACTCATATTTACAGAATTGGCCACGGTGTTGACGGTAAGGAGGTCTCGACAACACGTGACAGAAATGAGACAAATATGTGGAAGATGGTAGCAGAGCAAACGCTGGATTGTTCCTATCATATCTCCAGTCTATTCCTGACGCCATATTTTATATGGCTGGCTATATTTTGAGCTGGATCATAAGCATAGTCAACGTAGTCTGGTTTGAAAATATGCTGTCCCTATTCATGGATGTGCTAGGAACAGAAGTGTGCGGCACAGAATATTTATTCAGACATACATGATACTTTTCGTATTATGGGTGTAATGTAGACCGACTATATTAAGCGTTTGTTTTGATTTCTGGAGAAAGAACTTTTAACCATCGCAACTTTCTGTAGTGAAATGTTCTTTTAGGGATTTGTGGAATCAGCATTTTGGTATTTTCAAGAAGTTCGTAGGAGCGTTGTTGCAATTTTAAATGAAAAATCTACCGAAAATAAAACAGCAGTCATTTACGGTAGGCAATGCAGTCTGGAATAAAAAATATTAAAATACTTTCAAAGCTTCAACCTTAAAGCATTACACGAGAATACGCATCTATTGTGGTCAGTCTTCAACTTGCAACGTGTACCTCAAATGGAACAGAACATAGACGTCATACCTTATTCTAATAACAGGTTGTTGTATTTAAGATTATGCTTCTTTCATGGGTCAAATTGACCGTGTAATAGTATTGGTTAATTGGACTTGCTCTTACGATTAGTTTACGATTAGTATTACTGACTGGATAGAAATATAAATAATATAAATATTGTAAACTATATAACTCTATTTTAAATTTTGAATACCTCAGCAAAAAATGTTCATCGTTATCTTTCATTTAAGATTTTCCCAAATTACGTGAAAGTACTTTTGCCGTTGAATTTTCATTTGCAATAGAACATCATTGTAAAAAGAAATGTTATGTCATTATTTAATTAATTTTGATATTTAATTAGATTACATATATAATATTGACATTTAATTAAGACTACATACTTAGCAACAATTTCATAATAGTGGATACATTACAGTTGTGGATAAATGTGACGTCTTCATTAATTAAAGTCATCTTCAAGATTTTGCAAGTAAACCAACTGATATTTGGGTTTTTTTTTATCTTTAAATATTTGCTTTCTTTCGTAGAAGATAAATCAAGTATATAATAACGTAAAGAATATGCTACTTTTTACACTTTTCTAAACTGCACATTTCCCTTATGTTTTTTCGTTTTCCGTTTTCTTAACATAATAACGTTTTGTAACTTATGCTAAGAATGTATCTAGTTCGTTACATTCTATTGTTATGGTTTGTACAAGAGTATCCTTCGTGTAATAGAAATGTTCGTCAATAGACGTATGGAGAAAACTGTTTAAATCCGATTAAAAAATTAAGTTCAGAAATATTGTATGTATTAACTGAAATTTCAATAACGTAAAGTAGTACTATATTTATTGCATGACACGTACCTTGTCTAAATGACGTAAATGAAAACACAAGGATAAGAAAAGCTATCAGTTGTATGCTTGGAACTGAACCGTCGGCTGTATTTTATGTTGATTTATCAATACACTGTTTATGTGGATGCTATATAAAAACACCTATTAAACGTACACCTATCACTATATGTTATATGTTGACTGTATCTATAAATAGACGGTATTCGCATTCTATATAGCAATAAATAAACTGTATATATGATTCATCACCATTAGTAGATTAAATCTTTGTTGATCTTTTCCGAAGTTTATATCATCAACGTATTATTACATCTTGTAATATTTTCGTAAATAATTACCGTTTTCAAACTCCATACTCGTGGATCTTTAAGCTTTGAAATATATGCTGAACGTTTTTAGCTTTACGGTTTGTTCCATCTGTCCTTGTGATATCGATTAGTTGAGAAGACTGGGATATGTTGAATGTTTCCACCAGCTACAGACACACACTTGACATTCACGGCTCTCCATAGCTCTCCATAGCGTCCACAGACCTATAGTAGATACATATACCATTGTCAGGGTAAATCTGCACTTGACTTTATATGACATCTTAGCCCAGTTTGCCCCCGAGTATCATACATACCCATGCCGTAAATGTATTTGCTCCAAACTAGTTCAGTGGCACATACTCTCAAATAGTAAAATATATATATCTACCTTCGTGACAGAAATTAGGTAAACTACACATGGTTTAACCGTATTTCTATTCAGCAAAGAAAGGAATGAGGATTGGTAAACAAGATGTACAGCTTATTTTATTACCGCTCCTCAACAAATAATACAGATAATACATTATACATTTGCTAAGTCAAGGTAACATAGAAGTAAAATTAAAGTATATGTTGATACATATTCATTAAAACAACCCATAATTAATAAATAAATTGAAAGTATAGTGTAGGTCAACATTCAAAGGAAACCAGCTGTGTATTGCATTACGTGAAGTTATGCTGTGTTAAAATATCACATACTGAAAATGTTACATGATAAAAATAGTGAGAATAATTGACCCAACACAGTAAGAGTGCATGTACAAGCAAGCATCTCACGAGCAATATAAGAACATAATAATAGAAGTGAGAATGGTATTTTTCGTCCATTCAGTATTAAGTATATCCGTTGTTAAACATGTGTTTTTAATATTCTTTTTTCGAAATTATTCCCTTTATACTGGTCTGGTGGAAGTTTTCAGGATATCGTTAACATCGACTGCAACTGTACAAACACAATCAAATCCCCTGTCTTCACTCAGGGGAACTTTTTGGGTAAATTCTAAAAGCCATGAAAACTCTAATAATCGTTTTGCAAATACGAAAGTATCCAACAACCTGTCATCTTTCACATCTGTAGACACGCTAATAAGTTGTTTGACAACAATGGAAATGTGTGTGATCAAAGGATAATCTATTTCTGGACGCCAGGCAATATTTAGCATCTCCATGTTTTTAATCGAGGACGTCAATAAGAATACTATTATTATATCCTACTGTCTACGCAATAACTATTCTGTATATGTAAAACACATAACAGACGTGTCCATGTACACGAGAATCGCGATTTGGCTGCAATGTTTATCAAAGTTTCGGGATTTGTCCATCATGCTGAAAGAAGTCCGAATATTTTCGCTGTAAATATTCGAAAAACTGCATCAGAAGTCCGAGATGCAGACAATCAGATGTGTCTTCTTGATCTTAGGATTACTTTACGAATTTTATGTGTTGATATCAATCAATTAAGACTTAATGGTTAAAATATAATGGGGAAAATTAAACCGCAACAATACAAAGTGTTGTCTTGCACGAAGGAACAACCTGGCTGGTGAAACATTAGGTAGAAATTTGCTAGTTGGTTTAGCAGATGCTCTGCCGCTCAGGCATGCAAACCTCGAATCAGCTTTTTGAACAATTAATTTACCTAGCCAACCATTCGTGTCTCTGAACCCTGGCAAATAGAAGCAGTCTGTTTACCATGAAGTTGTATTAAATGTGCGTCTTTCAACAGATATTTAGCCGTATTTGTCTTCAGTGTTTAGCTGTGACGACATACAATTAATACTCCGAAGTCGAGTTCAGTTCTTATCAACATGGCAAGAAAGTCATGGTATTGGATGATTTTGTGAGTGGAATGTAAAGTTATTTATTTGTTCGGGATTCATGAATATCCAGGGATCCAAGAATAATGAATCAACTTCACTTTTCTTTGGAAGAATCAAAAGAGGACTACTTCAGGTCAAATGTTACGAAACTATTTTTCCTACGATTTCGTGCTCATCCCTAAGATGTGTTTTTCACAAATCTCCATATAAAATTTGAGCTAGAGCATGAACTCGTTCTCAAATGGTTTCGTAATCTCTGAGCCAGATTAGACATTAAGAGGACGAAGAAGAAGGGGGAGAAGAATAAGCTTTTATTTAACGTCGGATATGTATGTGAAAAATACAACGTTAGCTCTGTAGAGCTATTAATCCGACAACTTTACAATAGGTTTACAGTAGATCACAATGTATGCTACATAAGATATCCATACCAAATGACGTTAATGTTTTGCAATCTCTATTGCATGGATTGTGCGGGAAACTAAATACGTGGTCCTACTACACTGAAAGCAACTGTAACTTGTAAGGAAGCTATGTTCCCATATACGTTGCATCTGACCAATGGTCGTCGTAATCCTACGGTCAATACCTCCACTTTCGGCCATTTACTTAGCCATGTCGTCCCATTGCTCGGATATCCCACGCATAGTTCATATCGCCTGAGGTGGCTAACTCTCAGAAAGATTAGGGAAATATACTCGCGGATCAAATACTAGGTTCATCAAATGTTGACCAATTCATCGACCATCATCTGGACATCATGTCCAGTAGCAGTATGGAATCCAGTCTGACCGCAGCTCGGACAATATTATACACACATTTGGACATGTCTGTTTCTCAGAGGACATTATGATGCTTCATGTGGCCAGGCCATGTAAATACCACAAGCTGGTTATTACAACTCGGTGTAAATATATATAGCTGGATTAAGCTGCTTGTTGATCGGGGAACGGGAAGTATGTAGATTATGATCAATGGTACATGTATATGATCGACCAACGTGACTCCAGCAGAGCCGCTAGGGACTTCCGTATGAATGTCCTCCGATAATAGACACGTGTAGTGGCAAAGCAGAGCAGACAAAATTTGAAATTTTATTGTATTTATATGACATTCCTTAACAGGTTTTGAATAGCATTGTACCTGGAACCCGCTTGTGGTATACCGTGGAAAATATACCTGCTGTGCTAACAATGTACAGAGCAAATCCCATCTCATTGTATTTGTCTGTGAGTTTATGTTCACTTCAGTAAAATGTATTATATAAATATATACAGTATTATATGTACATTAAATTATTTTATATTTATTGTAACTTCATAAAGTTCAGTTAACAAGAACGTTTTCTGTATTTGATATGTTCTTAACCAGAAACAATCCAAATTTCTCAAACTCATAGACCTGCTTCTTGATGAGATACAGTAGTTGACCGCCAACGCCGTTTATGATCTCCTTCGCTTTGCGTTCTAATATTCTAACATGGCGTGTATGAATTAGGGTATAGATATCTACTATTTGGAATTTAGAGGTATCAATCGTGAATTGATAGCTTCTAAATTGAATTGAACATCGAACGAATACAATTTATACAACATTATATCCACATTAAATGGTTTTATATATTCGTTGTAACTTATCAAGAACGGAGTTCTGCACCTGGTATGTCTTAACCAGAAACAATCCATTTTTATTAATGTTTTTAGACATGCTTCTTGATAAGATAGTTGATCGTTGAAGCCGTGTATGTAGTTTTTCGTGTTGATATTGAATATATTAAATTAAGTATTGTACATGCATTGTCATCGTATTACGATGGAGTATCATTTACCTTGACGTGACCACCTCCAGTTGTCTGGACAGTAGCGATTAATTCCACTATTCTCTACTTTTTCCTACAGTCGGAGTTAACTTTCTAGAAAAATGTACCTGATCTGCGGAATGATGGAAATGCAAACATTTTCTTATCTGGATGAACTTTGTTTTACTCAATGTCATCATAAACGAGGTTTGATCAATATGTATTGCGTGACCCACGTATTGAACCTTTCAAACACTAAAGCAGAATGTTGGAAACATATCAATTTTTGTGAAAAAAACGACACTTTTGTTGGTCTTACCGACGACTCCTATCGAACGACTAACATTGAGATGTCGGCTGAAGTTTGTCCGTTCAGGTTTCTGTCATGGTGATTTGTCCTGTGAAGACATGGAATCATTACTCTTGTTTGTTGTCATCGGCACGTGTCACATAGTCTTCTCATTCAATGTATGAAGCTCATACATGTTAGGGTACCTATTCCTTAGACACCGCTTTTCATACTTGCACAGAGTATATTTAGTTCATGCCTCATTGATCCACCCAAGTACTTATAAAATATATGGAATACCGTACATGAACCAATGCAGTTAAACATTGAAGGCATTTGTAGAGAATGTAAACCTGCAAACATCCATGTCTTTCTTGACAATATTGCTTCACTAGATCCATACATACATGTCCATGCACAATATGTTTACAGGCTTTCAAATTACTAATTAATAAATCCGATATCCACGTATGTAAAACTGTTAGTTTGTTCTTCATATGTCCAGTTAAATATAAATCAAACTATCAAAAGTTGATAATAGCCAATCGTTTTAAATCGGTTATATAAATATGGTTGATTTTGTAAAATATGTACCAAGTTTACAATTTGAATATATATTCTGCAGTTGTTAATGAGTAATAAACATTGCTCATTTAAACAATGCACCTTGTCCACGAAATATAGTCTATTGAACACTGGCTGTTCTAGGGGTAATGTACATACTAGTATTTAGCCAGCACGTCTAACGCGCGTGCCATTGCACACAGTCATACGAAACAAAGGCAGAAAAGAACGAAAGACACATTTTTTGGTGGTGGACACATTTTGGTGACCTTGACCTGATTGGTCAATCCGCTCTCTCCGGGCCGAATGCGAGAATGGGGAAGGTTGACCTTGAATATTCACAGCAGTACCGTTCCTCGCTATGACGTCATCAGCGTTCCCATGCGCTCTCCATCTCAACGCTGACTGTTTGCCGCTGAGATAAGAATGTGACTAACTAAGCCAAATGCAACAGCAGCGGACTTTGTCTTCACAATGTCAATCTGTCCGGTAGCTGACCACCAGTGACGCACAACGTTGTCCAGAATGTCCGCAGCAGGTATGCACTAGTACAAACAAGCCTTGGTTTACTGCAGGTGATTCTATGTCCAAAGGTTAGCCCTCAAACCGACAGGTGAAAAAACACTGTTTGGTTTTGGTTTTGAGTGTTGATAGAAAGGCTTTCTCTACTTTTCCGCAACTGAAGAGGGTGTTTATGCGTCAAGGCCAATAACAATTGTCTATTAAGTATTAACACTTCTGGTATTTACAGTCCCACAAAACACAGAGACTGGAATTCAGTGGACCCACTTCTGGTCTAAGTGTTGACCTAGGTGCTCAATTGTTGCTAAATGTGCAGACTAAGTATATTCTGGTGCGTGTCGGAAGACAAAATACATCTACAATTAACTGGATAGTTGTTATTTCACCAGAATTTAGCAACAGAATTTAGTATGCCATGATGATCGTAACCATTCCAAATTTAGCATCATGACTTATTAGTTAAATTATGAATGCATAAGAAGTTTCAGTGTTTAGGCTTATTATAGGCTTACAACAATCATTCTTCGGAATTTCAATAAACTTAATGGTGCTAGATAATTTAATGGTATCTACTGTCAATAAGAAGAGTTCATGATGCGTCAATTCCAATACTGAAAATGGAATTTACGTTTGGCGAAAGCCTACAAATGCAATGCAGTTCTGGATAGATTGCATTCAAATATATATTTTTTATATAAAAGAATAATATTTTAAATAATATTTAAGTATTAATAAAATAACATTTCAATAAATATTCATTCATCCTGAAATATGAATATTAAATAAAATTGACCGCTGTGCATTTTTTTCTCTCGGACGAACAGAAAGATATGTAGCGATATCATCGGGTAAATAAAATATTTTAAAGATTTATCTCAGTATACCATGACTCCTATTCTTAGATCACAAGGAATCGTTGCGAAATAGCAGTAGGTATTTGATCTAGTTGACATAGGGCCTTGCCTCCTATACATGTGACTTAGCTAGCCATGATTTATCGAACATAGCAGTTTACTGCCATGCAAGCCTCTCCGTGCCGATGAGCTGGATGTAACATGTATTGGAGAATGTTCAAGTGCAAGTTCATGATCAGAAATCGCGGCCATGACTGGCTATGCCGTATTTGCAGTTCAAGCTAGTAAAGTATGTCCAATATCATCTTGCAGGATACTATTATTCAATTGATACATTGATGATAAGGTCTGTTTTTCGTATTTCCAATTCATTCATTTAATCTAGTCCATGCATCATATGATATGTCATAGGATATTGCCTATGGAACATCATGTCTGTTCATCTAATACTTGTCCATGTTATAATTATAATTCCTCTTTCAAAACTTTAAGAGATTCCTGTTCTCTCCAAAAGGATTATAATGGTTTGCCGACGTGAGCATGCAGTGTTGCTGTCATACGATGAGCATCGGTCATTGGGTAGATCATAAAACACGAGCACAGGTTTCACCACTGTCCGGTATAAAACTGCATCTTTACTGGAGAAATATAAGCTGGTGTTATTAATACAACAAGGAAAGTGTTAAACGGAACGTATTGTTCATACATTCTGGGGTTATCCATTTGGATATTGGTTCCTATTTAGTGTATGTATTTCATTCTCGGGGCTCGGATGTTTGCAATGGTTATTATTGATGTCATTCAGGCTTGTTTTATAAATAAATATTAATTAATCATTCGTGTAATAGTGTTATGGTGACTAAATGGTATGTCGCACAAGGTAATAAAACAATCTTTTTTTAGTAGCATATATGCAAAGTATACTAGAATGCAGTACAAGTAATATGCCTGACAAACTCTATATACTAGTATCCTGTAACCAATTTTCGTCGCGTATGGGTGAAAGAACTGTACTGTAAAACAATGACTCACTCATGTAGCCAACAAAATGGTAATTATACAATATACATCTGGGGCGGTTATCCTATAAACAGCTCAGTCTATAAAATTGGCTTAAGTCAGCAAAACATTAACTTTGCAACATATTTTGACTAGGTTTTCTATATTTTATTAGTCTGTAGTTTTTAACATAGTTTTGATTAAGTTTGGCTAAGCCATATACATAAAACTTAGTCAAAATATGTTGAAAACTAAAGTTGTTATTGCTGACTTACAATAGCCCACAGTCATCGTTCACGTAATATGTATAACAGCAATATCTCTGAAAGAATCTTTAGAATAAAGGATGATCATTGTAATAAGATAAATAGGTATACTCAAATTTCGTTCTATGTACACTTCATATACGTAGTCTATTTTTACCAATTCCAAATGCATGTGGAAAATTCTAGCACGTGACACGCACATGTGTCTTCGGAATGTGCACGTGCTTCTTAATAGCAGACAGTGTGCATGTTAGAAGTGGTGTAACAGATGGCACCGTGGTGTGGAATAGTGTTGATGTCTAACACCTGATTATTGGCTAACTGCAGTCAATTGAACCCACCTCCAGCATGAGCCGATTCAAAGTCCATAGCTAGCTTTCTGCAGACGAAAATTTAAATCGAAAATTCCGCTCTAGCATTGTGGCTAATGTCAAATTCTACTATTCCTTTCAGAATGCCTAATTCGATAGCACAAGGCAAAAAGTTAACTGTGTATCAACAGGACTGCAATTCGTGTACACATTGTGTTATGCAATTAATGTTAGATATTTATTTTGACAAACTTCAATTTCAATATTCCCGAAGACTGTCTCGTAGTCAGTCTGCTCAGTGAATCTCGTAATATCTCGTAATGTCTCGTAATGTCTCGTAATGCATGTAGCACACGAGACTTTGCTTTCAAAATATGTCAGTTTTTTAAAGATATTTTTTAATTGATAAACATTTACATTAATGTATAAAAGCAACGCAGTACATCCATTACAGCAATTGAATAAATAGCAAGACGTTTTGTATCTGTAGAATGTCAAATGATATAAAAAGAATGAAGTGATCTTTAAATAGTATAAAAAATTAAGTGATATTTTATTTTTGAAGTATTATGGATGTGAACTTGGCTTTAGAGCTGTATTCTGTATATTAGCATAGTGTATTCAAAGCATGTCTATTCGTAAAGAATATGTTCATGTATTAATGCACTGGCAATTTCTAGTATTATGATGATACAAATATAATGTATTATTGTTATTATTATTTAAGAAACACGAGATATCAATCATTACTAATACTATATCAGTGAATATTGAATATTATTCATGTATTGTCATAATGGTTTTAAACTGTATTAAAATAACAATGTATTGAAAATATTTATTAATGTATATGTACATGTGTTATGTTCTTTTGTGCCACAGTCGATGGAGGTTAGAAAAAGAAACAGGTTATGTCTTGGTCAGTACATAGGCACTTGAAGCAGGCCAATAGTACTTTATTTTATTAAATTATTTTTTTAAATAGTTTTTGGGGGGTTGTATATACATATAGTGATAATATATTTTAAAACTTCAAAATAATAATAATAAAATAGGGACCCATCGACGACATACTAATATAGAATATCTATATAATATGTCGTCGATGGGTTCCTAGTTTACATTTTGTTTTAATTAATTTCAAAATATGATCATGTCATCTATACTATAGATACAACCACCATATGTTGATGAAATATGAAATGATCCGTCAGTGCGAGTATATAAAGAGCTCGATATGAGAAACGGACGCATCGTATTTGTAAATATAATTACTTTTCTTTAGGGGATTTCCTCATTACCAGTAGACCTCCGTGAAATTAAACAGCCTTTTCTTTTCACTTTCGTTGTTAAACAATGCTAATAAAACATTGTTATAAAGAAAACTGCAGCCTGCAACTGGCGATGTGCTGCATTACTTTCAAATGAGTGCAAACCAGTTTAATGGAACTATTCATTCAATGGCACTTTGATATTTTTTGTTAAGTTACATATATATATGTGTGTATCTGTTTTACCTAACATTGTTCATCCGCATAGACTGAATTTCAAGGTAAAACAACAGAAATAGAGATTTTGATTTGTGTCTACATTTCTAGAATTGTACGATTTGCATTGAAGACGTGCAGCGGGGAACAATTAAGCGAAGGCCACCGATTGTCTTGTCTCTCGCTGTATGTTTGATTAAAAGTAATGGCATGTTTGACTGGAAGTATAGGCATGTTTATTGCGTGTTTGTTCTGTTCTTCTCCGGAGACTCGTCCTGACAGTCAAGAGTGCACACCATTCCTGGAAGTACTCACCAGGAGACCAAGGAAGGAGACACGCACAAATTAGGCCACGGACATTCTTTGTAAAATGAAGGTGTTTTTTCTTGTCATTAGCAATACAGACGTCCTAATTCCAGTGCTAATATGTCAGACAAATTATGTTCGTACATCATAGGTAATAGTCCGTAGTTGTGTTGTCTTCATGTCCAAGCTTATCCAATGATGCATGTTGACCATATATATTGCCATGTGTAATTGGATTCATGAATTTGATCTACGTGTGCCAAGTTGCCATGTGCGCTATAGAACCCGCACATATACTTTGCCAACGTGAATCATACGTACGATTGTTAAAATACCTAAAGATGTCTTAAATAGTGTCCAGTGTATTCCATAAATATTACAGTATATATATATGGCTAGATTTAAATTATTCGTTTTAATAAACGTTGTCTAATATCATATCTAATTAACATATATTATACCACTCATTTGTAATTAGATTGTAATACACATATATACGAACATCTCTGTCAATATGCATTTCCTCAAACCTTTCTTTTTCTGTTACCGCCTTAATTTAATATGCAATATCATCTTTACAATGAATCTAATATTAGTTCCCAGTAAATATAATGTATTTAATAATCATTTCAATGTTATGTTCTTAATTATTAAGCCGGGATCATTAGAACTGACGTCGTGTAGACGTGGATCTTCCTTTTATTAAATTTGAACAGCTATCCTTGTACAAGTAAAAAGACCTCGATATTTTAAAATGATATAACTCCACAAATTGTTGTAATATCTTCGCTGATAATTCGTTTTTCATTGGTAATAACACATGGATTAAGGACACACAAATTAAAAGAAGTCCGAGGCAACGTTTACAGAGCAACTATTGGCGTTCTTTCGTTGTTGACATGTCTGTGGCGATGAATCTGAGACTCGAGCCTCGATCACAATGACCCGAAGGAGCTTTGGTCAACGCAATGTCCACACGTTTTTTTTTTGTTTCCCGTACGGCGTCTCAGCTATGTTTACGTCTCATTTGCGAACGAATTACCGGATTCTTGGTTAATATGTTTACACCAACGGATTAACTGGGAGTGTTCTTCCTCCTCTATTGGTGTACCATAATCTTACTTCTTTTCTCTGGTACCTGACGGCCAGTTTGGAAAGCACACTTTCATATAAAATGTGTAATTCTTTAGTTTATGTATCATGTGGTACTAAGTGAAATTTCATTACAAAATTGTGTCTTTTTTATTTTCAAAAATGGCTTACGAACAGTGTTAAGTGTTTTTATTTAAGGTTGGCTAATTATGATCATTAGTGTATTTCGTTTAATAATGTTCGGTAAAATGTATTTGACATGAAACCAATCACTAAACTGAATTGAAACTATAACAAGAAGGAATTTGGTAAATAATAAATAAATGATACATATTGTTTGGATGGAGAGACAAAGAAAGATATGATGTTCGTATGCAGTATTGCTAAAAATTACGTCTAGCCACACACAGTAGTTACTTGTTTCCTCTCAGGATTCCTTTACAGAATGCCAGATATAGTTGAAATGTTGATGGCAATCCTCAAAACTCGCTCATATTTCTTTGCGCCCCGTTGGCTATCTTCATTTTCCTTAGAACAGAACAATTTCAGCTGCAAGTATTTGCATACATCTATTCTCATGATGATCAGTTTTTCCCGCCAATTCCACACCACATTCTCAGACTAAGCTCTCAATACATCTTGCCGTGCGCGGAGTTTGCAGCATGTTGTACAAGAATTCCGCCATCTTGGTTCGTAGTTAATCCCTTCTATTTTGTTGAGGATTAAGCAAAGGAAAAACATATCGTTATCAATAGACGGTATTTTCACGTGTGCTGCAATACTTGGTGATATTCATTAGCATTCTAAACAAGTGGAACTAATTGTATTGTCTTAGCAATGGTACAAGTTTTGGTGCTAGCTGAATCTTGAATCAAAGCAAAGTAACAATAGACACCTTGTATCTACCTAGGCTATGGTAGATCTCCAAGGCATAGCAAGTCGGACCGTCGTGATTCATTATAGACAACTATTCTGATGTTGTCTAACAACCAATGATGGTGCATTCGTACAATTTACATTATTTGAAAACAAGTAACGTTTAACCGGAACATCTAAAGCTAAATACTTTCTTCTTCAAATAAAACTGTATTTGAAGAAGATTTATAATGCTGAAATGGTGGTTTGTTTTTTTGTTGTTGTTTTTTAAACTTTGATTGACTTCAAGTAAAGCAGCCCTTATACAAATATCCCTGTCAACCTTCCCTTCCCCAATTCCGTAGGACATGTGTTCAATTCCGTGGTCGCTAGCCGTACGCTGTACTAGTAACGACTTAGATATAGTGTTGTTGTACTATCGTGTAGTTTATAGTTGGCAGGTCCCGATGTTGAACTAAAATCCCAATGCAGAACATAAGTTGTGAATGAAATCGAACTGAAAAAAAAGTCATCGTACCCTTGGTGCCAGATATCCAGTGACGCGCTGCGCAAACGATGTTCTCAGTAGACTTGTACTCGACATAGTTATGTACATTACAGTTGCCCCTGGAATAGGAACCGTTATTTTATCCTGAATAACCTTCGAACTATTTAAGATCCCGGTCATTGCCATGCTGCAGTTACATCAGTATCCGCCGTAGTGCACCGGGCCATCTTGGGATCAAATCCTAATCTCAGCGCATATCTGCTTAATTTAACCGCTTGCTGCAGTATACACGGACTCATTTGAGGAAGGCATGCACACTGTTTACAACTCCTAGCACAGGTTATATATCACTTTACCGTCTCACTACTGGAAGCAGATGCACTTGTCCTGCATAGAGACCTAGGTATGACTATGTTGATAATTGTTTCAGCTGGTGAGACGTAACTGACCTCTAAGTTGTATACAATATATAATTTTAATTATTAATTTATTTATTTTTAAATTTGGGTTCAGAGTCGCTTTGAAGATTATATCACTTTTATCACGACTTGTCAGTTTAGGGCAGGAGGAAACCCGCAACATCCGTACCGCTGAATGTTGCAGTAAACCTGCGAGCACCGGCTGGTACTGACAGACCAAAGATTGTATCTGCATTGCATTGCCACTCTACACATACCGCATCCTATCAATATCGTATTTTAAGTAAATCAAAGTATTTTGGTATTGTGTATGCTTGGGGTATGTCAACGAAGGCTCGTGGGGTATTCCTATGTGTGTGTTTAGTGTACAACTTGTGTAAATTTCTTTTTTAAATGTATCTATAAAAATCCGTATCGGACGTCATCATTGCTCGCATATAGTAACATTCCCAGAATGGGTTTTTGTGTATATTTAGTACACCTGACAATAAATCTACAACTTATCTATAGATAAAACTATTATTTCCGTAGGCTCCATAAGTCAACGTCATTGCTTGCACAGTATATATTTAAGTTCCCAGAATATCTTTACACCTTTCGTCAAAGAAGGTGTCAACACGCTGCACTTCACGATAAACAAAATGTGTAGCAAGTATATACATACTGGATATATACTGAAGTAAGACATCTCTTTCAAGTCGTATACCCAGTTTGTATTGTATGCACGTGCAAGAACACGCAGGTTTGGAGTGTATGTAAGTATGTTGTCTACAAGATAGGATCATGGTTTTCGTAAATTGAGCATTAATGTTTGTCAGATGACTAACCATGTGCAGTATGAAGTCTGAGTTGACAGACCTTTATACGTTCTGACTAATAGTGTTTAGCATATATATTTTCCCATGAATCAATCAATACTACACATATTTTTAACAAGAATGCTTTAAGGTGGCAGGCCTAGCTAGAACACGGTGTGGTGTTTTATTTTGGAATAACTTAATAACTATTAAACATATTCCCTTGATATTAGGTACACAAATGTGGGAGCATTTAGTGCTAACAATATTTGAATTAATAATACATAGAAATGAGAAAATGAAAAAACGGTTTTGCTACATGTGGTTTTGGTATTCTATCTTCCTCACAATACACCCTGTTACCACAATATTTTGACTTTATCATTAGAATTAGATATATTAGCTTTTGTCATAGCCGATTTTGTATATCTTGTCAACTTTTCTTTTAATGAAATTATGAACTTTTGATACATTTTCCGGATGAATTTCTATACATAATCCACTACAAATAATGTGTTATTGTACATAGGAATAAATGGCTATGACAAAAGTTAAATATATCAGTTATCTGTATTTCAAATTTCATGCAAATCGGTTAATATTTGTAGAAGTTATGACCACAAAATGACCAAGAAGTGGTGTTTTCGACGAACGGAATTCTTTCCTTTTCACGTTAGTACTCATTTTGTAGAAAGTTTATCACAAAGAGTTGCTAAAATTTGAAATATTCATCAGATAATTCACTAACTAAAGGGAGCTCTCTAAGTATGTTCAGTGAGTAATCCCTGATAACAAGTTGCAAAAATACGCTAATTATTTAGTGGATTAATTCTCCACTTTTACCGAGTGATCTTTTTTACTATATTTTTATTTGTTATGAAATGTTGGTCGCCTTTTACCGTGTTCAGCGTTGAATTGTGTAAAAACTATACGTCAGAATAGAATATTCTTTCAGATTATGATGTAGAAAGTATTCCTGTAGACATTGATGTAAATGTTATCAAGTAAATCCAAAAAGTTTATTTTGTCAAAATTATAGCTAGGCCTGCCATCTCTACTACGTACAATTTTAATTTTAATTAGTATTTTATTAAATACAAATTAAAGTTGGATGAACATTAGAACCTATCGTAAAATTGTCTGCATACTTATCGTATAGTATACTAACATGTACATAGTCGTATGATAAAACATTGTCATTATGTACATGTAGATTTCCAGTTGTCTTTCATTCTCAAATTCCAAACATTTAGAAATATTCCCAAATACGTTAAAGCTTTACCATACAGACCAAGTGAACAGAGTCGTATAACCACGACCTTTACTGAATGTATATTATGTTAACCATGTCTTCTTTCAATACATTCACTTTATGAAGACATATAACATAAACGTGCCATGTCTTTTATCTTTTCTTGACGTCGATGCACCATCTTGCAGATACTGTGCAATATCATGTATTACAGTCTTTCTTATTCTATAAAAATGTTTAGTTTCGGATTCGAAGAGATTGTGTTATTGACAAGTTCGTGAGCAAACTGGTGTGGTACATTCTTCTGAATCAACAGATGTTAAGCATAACACGTAGACAGTAAGATATACACACAGAGATACCAGTGTGGACGTCACAGCGCTGGGTTTAGTAGGTAATCTGTAGTTTAACTCATGCTTCATTAGGCTTAATCTGAGGCTATAACTCTATACACGGATTACCATTAAGTAGTTGGTATATGCATTGCTTTGAGTATTGACTTTGATGAATATTTACTGTTCATATTTTACATTCACTCTTGAATGCGTATGATGTGACAAAGCCAAAGACGTCAATAGCAGTAGTACTATTATCATATGATTGTTATATTATACATTTTGCCTCTGATACTAATGCATTACCCTCAAGAATTATCTTGTCTTTTAACACTATATCTTTAACAAGCATAGCTCATTGGTTGATATTGTTCTAGACACAGTATATCAATAGAAACCTTTGTTAATAATGATGATCTCACCTAATTGTGTAACTTTCTAATATGACTCAAGCTTTAAATTATATTAGGTACATGGTAATGTGAAAGAGTTTATTGAGAGGTGATGGTGAATATACCTGTATACTTAAATTAGTAAGTTTAACGTGCACTTTAAAATAACAATTCTTACCATTTTAGTCATCAGTCCGAGCACCAGCAATCGATCGTTACTTCTACGTGTATACACAACAATGTCATAAAAAACAATTAATTAGTTTACGAACAAATAGACCATAATGTGTACATATGTGTACATTGAATTCGTAATTTCAGTGAAATTCGTAAATTCAGTGAAATGACATGTAATAGCAAAGAATTCAGGGGTGACAATCATTGTTAGCAAACGTAAATTAAAACTTTCGTATAAATAGAGAAAAACTAATAGATACCTGTCATGTTTCAACACATCCTTTTCCGGACATTTTGGCTTTGGTCTTACGTTTGTGTGTAACTGTTAGTGAAACTGGAACTACTTGTATACGTCTATAATATGTACCTAATAATAACTGCACTAACAACTAATGTAGAAATGTATAG
>JAUTBV010127148.1:0-12496 GCA_032361325.1 Lepetodrilus fucensis | reverse complement strand
GCAACATTCAGCGCTACAGATGTTGCGGGTTTCCTCCTGCCCTAAACTGACAAGTCGTGATATTAGTGAAAGATTCTTTAAACCCCAATACAAAAAAACAACAAAAAAACACTATAAATCTTTGTTGTATTTCAACATGATCCTTTGTTGAATTTCCACATTCTAAATTATTGGATTTTGAAAAATAATTCTTTGTTAAATAATGCAATGTAAACATTTTTTGTGCGCATCATAAAATAATGCAGTTAGTTTTTGTTTTCCCCGATAAATTCATGTTTTTTTAAAAGAACTCTGACATTACCTCATATTAATTTAATTGTTTTTTATCAGCTTATAGAAAATACAAAAATGTATAAGGATCACATACTTGATAAAGGTCAGTGAGATACTATCTACCAGTACCTAGTATTGGTTAATATTTAACGCTGCATTAACGTGCCAGGATAACATCATATGCATTGTCTTGCTCTCGTCAACATTGTACACTTTCCCAACATTCAATATAGATTATACATAAATGTATATATACAAAAGTATATAAATTATCTGGTGATTATATGCAGTGTGGTAAATGTAGACGAAACCTTGACCTCGAACCTTAACGACAGGTGTGCAAAAAGTTGATAAATATCGCAGTTATTCCTGCATGCATGTCAGTAGGAAACTATGCAGGCTATTTCAAAGTATTTATTAAATGCCAAGCTCACTTGCTCAAAGAAATCATAGCCTATGCATGTACATAGGTATTGATTCAAGCAATTTCGCCATCTTGAGGCCGACAATAATTTTGTCTGCCAAAAGTTCATCGTCTTTTCAGAATCAATGCAAATAGTACGAGACTTGATGACTTTGTTGTTTGGAATATTGTACTTATTATCTACACTTAATTTTATACCTATTGGCCTATCAATTGGCTATTGATTGGCTATTGATTGGCTATTGATTATTCATGACTACCTTGTGCTATTTCCAGCTCACATTCATGACTCTGAAGTCTGAATGCATGTATAGGTTAGCCAGTGTGCATGCAATCCTAGCGTGTTTTTAAATAATATCAATTCATAATTCATGTAAACCACAAAAATGTGAATGCCACTTCTTTGCAAAATAGTCAATGAAATGTATTAATATCTGGATGTAATTTGTACTTGGTACTGAAATATTAATATGTATGTAGTATCACTACGGTATCTATATGATATATGATATCATCCCACAATGAAGGCCAGTGTAGGCCGAAATATTGGGAAATAATTATGATCAGAGATAAAATGTATATGATATGTATGGTATATATGGTATGATTTCTGTTTCTGTCAATATATGTAATTATGTAAGATGACATTTAATCCATAGAAATAATCTTAAATAAAGTAACATCTTATAAAACATGTTACCGTAAATAACTAACGTTAACAAATATATTAAAAATACTCACTGCTGCGGACTTATATACATATACGCCCAAAACATGTGCACAACGGAACAATTCAGCAGGGTGAAAGTTAAATAGGAAAGAAAATTTCAGAGTACATGCATATCGTATATGACATTCATAATAATTATTAAAGCTGACAATACTGTAAAATTACATAATAATTATTAATCTCATAATACTGTGGTTGTGTAATAATTTCCGTACATAAATAATTGTGGCTACACACTGGGATAGGGGTGTCAGGGTTTGATCTAGCAGGACCATTTGAGGTCAAGCGAACACTGTACCGTACTGACCCCCAGGGCTGTGGGGTAGCGGAGAATGACAGCCCTGCACTGTTTTGACACACAGGCCTGTCAATCATCCCACTTCTGATGACATCACAGAAAATGGCGTGAATATATAGTGAAATATCGCCACCTGGTGGTTCTCCTTTCAGACTGTCTAGAGATAACATTTATAATACGTAACTAAGTGTCAGCGATAGTCGACTGTTACGGTAATAGGCAGGTGATGAATGTGTGTGAGATACAGACTTATATAAACCTGTTTGCGGTCCATCAGTTTCTATATTGATTTGATGAATGTAGACTATAATTAATAGAAAGTTTGTGTCGGCATATCATTGAAAAATATCAGAGAATTCCATGTCCGCATTTATTGAAGAAGAAAAAAATCAGTTGAGTTTTAAAACTCAGTTTAATTAACTGATATTTTTCGTGAGATACAGTTTTCAGTTATCAATTGTAAGTGAGTTTTTATATTTAAAAAAAAACGTTCTAAAATTTTAATAAAAACTTTTGAGAAATCATGCTTTAATTCTATCTGCTCCTATGTAGGATTGGGATCAGTGTTGTCCAATATCAGTTTAAATGTAATTTATCATTTGCAATTATCATTCCCAGATATCTTGTAAACACAAAAGTATTTGAAAATAAGTCTATTTCATCCCAGTAGTATCTCTTCAATGGATGGTAGTGCGATGGTAGAATGTTGGACTTTGGGGTTCAAATCCCATCCTGGTATCAACGTTTGCAAGAATTACCTTTCCAATGCAGTTATCATCCTTGGTTCATCAGTACTAGCCGATCGATGCATGTAGGTTTTCTGCAACATTCAGCATTACAGATGTTGCAGGGTTCTTCCTGCATATATGCATATGCCATTCTGTCCTGTCATCCCCATGTTTCTTGTAAACATGTTCAGCATTTACACATATAACTAGTTCTCATCCCAATAGTATCTCTTGAATGTCATTCTGTTCTGTCATCCCCATAATATTTCTTGTAAACACAGTATTATAACTAGTTCTCATCCCAATAGTATCTCTTGGATGTCATTCTGACCTGTCATTCTGACTTCCTGTTTGAATCCAATTAAAATAAATTAACTGGAATGTTAAACATATGTTAAGTGTGAATACTAGTAGATGGTTGTGTGTGTTTATGAAAGTATTATAGAAATCAGGCACATTGCTAGGGGTACATTTTAATGTGGAAGTGCCAGTACTGTAACTGTACTATGCTTATGTTTTGTTTAAAAAAATAACGTTAACTAGGAAATTGATGTGGAAGCATCTGCGTATCTGCTAATAAGCAGCTACGCGCCTGGAAATGAATGGTATACACTACAAAATAAAATAGGCAACTTAGAACAGTAGCAAGGTTTATGGTTATGACTGATCACTGACACACCGAGGAACATGTATATATCTATATATCTATGGGTTTTCAAATCAAACTCAGCTTCTGTATTTCTTGTCATTCCTATTGATAACAGCCCTCCAGGACATGTCCTATTTGTAACCCCAGGACAAGGCATTAAACTTTCTGTGAACATAACGTGTATCAATCCAGAAACTGCATTGAAGAACTGGATCAATTACATGGCACTGCTGTGTTGTGTTATTACTTACATTGTGTATGGGTATTGACCACGTTCAGTATGTATATTTATGAGGTCAGTTTATATATGAGATCGATCCCCGTGCCATGTACGCGATATAGATTGTCAACAAACTGCTTACTTACGGTTACAGTGCACGCAGAATCTAACATGTGTTGCCATGCCGTCATCTTCGCCAGGACGTATTACTCATTATTCCCGGGAATTAATCACCGTATCTGTGTTAAGAGTGCATTAACTGGACATAATGCCCGCCGGTCCAGGCAACATGTGAGTATATGCATTGCTGTGCGATGCAGGACTATTTTGTCCGTCGAAGTTTGTCAAAGAAATGATTTTGCAATCTGTTTCTCCGTGAGTACCGGCATTCTGCAATATATAGAATTGCTGTGTTTTTGTGAAATGACCTGGAGGTAATGGGAATGCTATTCTTTGGAACTGACCTTGAATTGACCTCTCATAAGTGTGCTAAGAGTACATTATAGCACTATCATTGCTCCATGATCACTTCTGGTCATACCGACTGGTAACACATCACCTGATCTGAGGCTATGACTCATAGCTCTTACCCTAGCACCTAGTTGTTGTAGGTTTCTCTCCCTTCATAAGCAGGTTAATGCAAACTTTCTTAAACACATCACCTGATCTGAGGCTATGATTCATAGCTCTTTACCCTAGCACCTAGTTGTTGCAGGTTTCTCTCCCTTCATAAGCAGGTTAATGCAAACATTCATAAATACTGTAATCATTTTTATATATAATGTAAACACCTTGTTGTAAACTGTCATCTCAGCTTTATCACCATGTGCATTCAGAATTATTTTGTTTCCACTATTGATCATAAAATATTGATCGAGGTCGCCATGGTTCTGTGTCATCAGTGGTCATGCTGGTGTGATATAAATCAAATGTACAGCATGTATGCTATAAGTGACAGTAATGAATGGTGTGGTATAAGTAGACAGTAATGACTCTAATGAGTGGCCATTCTTCCAATTAACTGGATAACTTGTTATGTCAGCGGAGATAATCACCAATACTAGTATCAAAATAATTAGATGTTCAGAATGAGTATAGTAATACAGTGTCATTATATATATTATGTATGTTGGTATGGCGTGTGTTGGTATTTTGTGTATTGTTACGGTGTATGTTGATATGGTGTGCTTACCGGTATGTTAAGTAATGATATGATGTGCACTTTGTGTGTATGCTTGTATTATGGTATGTGTTGGAATGTTTGTATGATGTATACTGGTATGGAGCTTTTGCCACATTAATGTGCTGGTATGATGTGCATTGGTATGATGTGTGCAGGTATATTGTGTGGGTATGATATGTCCTGGTATGATATGTGCTGTCATGTGCCTATATGACGTGTACTGGTATTTTGTGTGCAGGTATGGTGTGTAATGGTATATTGTGTGGGTATGATATGTCCTGGTATGATATGTGCTGGCATGTGCCTATATGACATGTACTGGTTTGTGTGTGCAGGTATGGTGTGTAATGGTATGATGTATCCTGGTATGTCATGTGCTGGTATGTGCCTGTATGACGTGTACTGGTATTGTGTGCACTGGTATGGTGTGTGATGATGTGATGTATGCCAATACAGTGAGTAAGCTATGTCTCAGATATATGAAGACATGTGTCATATAAACATCTGTTACCTGGGTGTTTTCCTCAAGTCCGTATATTCCATGTTGTGTAGTACATGTTCCATATTACTGTAGTAGTAGTATACCTGTACATGATACATACTGAGAAAACCTGGTGAGCTAATATTTGTTATCATTATTTAATTATTTCTGAGCTTTTGAAAGAAGCCTGTAAATTTAGTATGTGTATACAGTGATTATGTTTTTAAAAAACCCACTATAAATATATTCATTAGAAATCTTTTAAAAGTAAATGTATGTGTAGCCATTAGAGAGAATTTCTGCAAATCTATGTATAGTCACAAGAGAAAAGAAATGTTACATTTATGTGTGGTCATTAGAGAGAAAACTGTAAATCTATGTTATGTGTAGTCATTAGAGAAAAAAGACTCAATCTATTTGGTATCATTGAAGATAAACTTGCGTCGCGTTTGGAAGAAAAACTCGCTTCGCGTTTGGGTGAAAGTTTCTCGCTGCAATGTTACACAATATATCACTCACCGTAAATCTATGTGTAGTAATTAGCATTGAATAACTTGTACATTGGTATACATGGACTTTATCAAACATCTTCTTTCTAGAATACTTGTATTATATACAAATAGAGAAACAATTCTCACCCAATGGTACATTTTGTATTGATTTATCTACATGACAGAAATACACTCAAAATTCCAGGTAAACATTCTGGTAAGTAGTTTCTGATGTACGTCAAATAACCTGGCTCAACAGGGCGCTTACTGACACACTGGGATACCAGTCTACGTTAAGTATCGGATAATTTCTATATGGATATATAACCAGTTTATCATTCATATAAGTGGATGTTAAAATTTCAATTTCACGTATTGTCACCTGCAAAACTAATGGCAGAAATTCTGTTTAAATGTTTAAATGTTTAAATTAATAAATACTATATTTTGAATAGAAATATAATATAACTGATATTAATAATTTGAAAACTAGCTAGTGTGCAGGACAAGGTATTAAAATATGTATCTAGATGAAGTCTGATCAAGCTCAACTTGTATTTCCAGCCTAATAATTGCTAATGAAGCATCACCTTCCAATGACGTACATGTAAATGCGTTGCCATAGAAATATTTAAATTTTCATGATTATTTGTCATAAATATACATATTTCATATATTCATCAGGAATCATCATTGCATAATCAATATATCTGTGGAGAAAGTGTGAAAAAAAAATTGCACTTAGTGATAATACTAATAAAACCGTAACCTATATAGTAAAGCCTCTATATGGATTAACACAACAATGTACCACAGAATAATTAATTTATTTTATGTATCCTAGTCTATTTCATTGCCACAAAAAGAAATAGAGTAATATATTCTTAGCATTCTAGGTGTTATATTGCAAAGTATAATTACATGTATTTGCATGGAAAACATCAAATACAGACAAATATTTCTAAATATAGACCGTACAAGGACACCAATATTGCAATTAACTAATTAATTTGGAAGATTTACATATATATATGACAAATATACAATTCTCATTTGATGTCAAGTACAGTTTAATGAAGATTTCTATGCATATTGACAAAATTAATGACATAATTTATTGACTTGTTGTTTTGACGATTCATCAAGAAATTTGCCAACGGTTTATTGACATTCATTTTATGTCAGCATTATAGAAGCTTATGTTTTCTTCTCACCTAAGAGTCATGAAATGCCCCAGGAAATATGGAATGATGTAGGAAAGTTTCACACTGTTAAGTACTGATGACCTGGGCCCCCGTTGCACAAAACAGTCATAGTTAAATGTTAAGGATCCTATAAGTGTAAGTCTGTTTGCTGCATGAAACACTTTTTATTAATGCTACAATAGTTTTTGCTAACAGGATTCTCAAGTATTGTAGTGATAAATGTGATTCAGGTAGACTTGTAACAGCTTTAAATTTGACTTACAATCAATTGTAGCTACAACTGTTTTGAGCTACAGGCCCTTATTATATACATGTCATATTTCTCGTCGCACAAAACAATAACTTTCTCACTGTATGATTCAGTTTTTACCGATTTACTTTTCCAAAATTTGATATGTACATGTAATTTATTTCTTTTACAAATTATCAATTCATTTAAAAAAAAATAAAGTTCATTAACATGAACACTGTGAAACTAGAAAGTAAAAAGTTACTTTCTGCATAACGCTGTATGGTTCAAGTGTGGGTGTCAGAGTTCATCAGATGCCTTAAGCTTGAACCAATGACGTGTAACCTGATTATAATATCCCTTAAGTGATTTCCACGGATCAATCCTAACAGATTCCCATGTACTTGATAATCTCTTCACTCCCGTCCAACTAACGTTACAATATAGGCCAATATCGATGTGTTTTCAAACCGTGTTGAAATCACTTCTGAAGTAGATGCCGTCATGATTCACTGGAATAGATTATTGATAACCGCAACTGAAGACAGTCGGGGAGGACTTAGTGTCCAAAACAATCACCATCTTTACCAGGAAGCGTTTGTTAAAGTTAATAGCTTGTTATGAAGTGGGAGGTAGGTCATCATTTAGGTACGGTACATGTTTATGTTGATGGTTAGTTCTTTACTTTAAATAGAATATGTCTAGGATGAGGATGTTTTACTATTAATTAACATAAATTACTTTGTATGTATCCATAGTCAACAAAGGTAAAATGAAAATTGCAATTGAACTTAATACTGTAAAACGGGTATCATTCGTGTCTTTGTATTTTTCATGAAATTCACGATCGTGAATTTAAGAAACGTGAATAATAAGAATTCCGTTTTTTTACTTCCGATAGCCACTAATTTAATCGCTGGAGACAGTATTACCAATTTATACCTGGCCAGGACTGATTACTGTTAAATATGTCATTGACCACCGCTGAGTAGGATCTGAGTTTGGTGAAGCTGTTAAGTGACCAACATTTTTTATTATTTTGACATACTTGGACAACGTGAATTTAACAAATCGTGAATTCATGTATGTTTTTTTTCTTAAATTTTGCAAAATCGTGAAAATTGCGAGCTGCTAAATAAAACTGTTTTACAGTATGCTTAATTTACAAGCAGAGTTATTTTGAGTTCATATATTTTATTCATGTTTACCCTGCATGTTTCAGAGTCGATCTAGTGCTATAGAAATGTATACTTCATTGTCATCAACAGTTCTAATGTGTTATTTATGGATACAGATATATTTTCAACAGAATCAACTACAGTAGGTATGTGTGCACTGAAAGGAAAGAAATCCATAATAAATATATTGTAGGCTCCATTGCAATAAATCTACTGGTTGCATTTGAGATGGAAATTATCGCTCATTTATTGACATGCAATGGGATACATGTAGTCTAGTGGGTCTTTTGTCACATAGAAAGGTAGCTACAATGGCGTATCTTATTGAAACTGCACTTGTTCACAGACAACAACAATTCTGGAATACTCTCCCATCTGTGTGCTGAATGTTGGTCTAGTTATGTTCATGACAACATTTGATATTCATAACAACAGTGTGTCTGGTTATATTTATTACATTTAGTCTAGTAATTGAGTTTCATGACAACATTGAATGTTGATTTGATTAAATTGTGTGCTGGTCTAGTCATGTTGATGCAGTATTGTATTTTTGTCTTGTTATGTTCATGACAACATTAGATGTTGGTCTTGTTATGTTCATGACAACATTGGCTGTTCATTGTCTAATCACATTCATGAAAACATTTTTATTAAGTGTTGATGACAGCATACCTTAGTCATGTCATTGGATGCTGATTCACTTATGTTCATGACAACATTTGAACTTGGTCTAAATATGTTCATGACAACATTGAATGTGGGTCTAAATATGTTCATGATAATATTGAATATTGGTCTAGGTAGGTTAAGTTAACAACAATGAATCTTTGTCTAATCACCAACATGGTCTAGAGAAGTGATTAGGTTCATGTTCATGACACCAACATGGTCTAGAAAAATTATTAGGTTCATGCTCATGACACCAACATGGTCTAGATAAGTGATTAGGTTCATGCTCATGACACCAACATGGTCCAGAGAAGTGATTAGGTTCATGCTCATGACATGGTGTAGAGAAGTGATTAGGTTCCTGTTCATGACACCAACATGGTCTAGAGAAATAATTAGGTTCATGTTCATGACACCAACAGAGAAATGATTAGGTTCATGTTCATGACACAAACATGGTCTAGAGAAGTGATTAGGTTCATGTTCATGACACAAACATGGTCTAGAGAAGTGATTAGGTTCATGTTCATGACACCAACATGGTCTAGAGAAGTAATTAGGTCCATGGTAATACATTCACTGCCTATGCAGCCAGTGTTTACCAACCAATCAGTCTCAGTATGCTTTAGTCAGTAGGACTTCCTGCTATGCTGAAATTTATTTAACATTTGACCATGGCTGTCGGCACAGTCTAATTCCTGGGGCCAGCTTCATAAAGTTATTGTATCACTTACAATGATTGTAGGTAATTGGAAACCAACACAATTAACAATAACTTTTTAGGCCATGGTGGGTTTGTTTAACAGATTGGCCATAATAACTCATAATAACTCATCATATTTATTTCTAACGTATTATTATTTTTTCAGTGACAGTCATGAACAATATGGTTGGAAGGAAGCCGATGGAGCAGACAACAGTAAGGCGGCCATCTTGTAATGTCATAACCTTGACCTAGGTGACACGTGACCTACAATCATGTCTGGCTGGACAAGTTTGACCGGATTCCTGAGTTTTAAACCTGGAGGAGGTAAGCCTGAGATATAAAAAAAATATTTATTAACATTTCAAGTTTTAATAGAATATTTTTGCTGAATTTTCATGATACATGTATGCAAATTACTGTGGAGGATTATGCATAATATCAGACATCCACCCATCCTGGGAAAAACACCAAACTACACTGCCTCATTCTGATTAAGGTCATAGATCTTCCAAATGCTCCATTTCCATTAACCCTCTCCCTGCTGGAGTATCTTTGGTTGTCTTCAGCAGGGAGAGGGTTAAACAACTATAATGGAAGCTTTCTGGGATAGCTTGAAAGAAAATAGATTATATTCAGCCCAGATTTGGTGTCTGGTAATAATAAGGAAGTTGTTCAAACTAAGAGTAAATTCTTCATGAATCATCTTTAACTTTATCAATATCAGAAATAGCTTTATGGCCTGTTTGGCACACACCACAGGCCTGTTCCTTTCTAGCTGTAATGTCTGTACTTTGTCCGACGCATGCGCAGTTACACTATGCGGTGTTGATCCTTGGTAACTGCGCATTCGTCAGACAGAAAGTACAGACATTACAGCTAGAAAGGACCAGGCCCCTTGTTTTCAAGCTGAAATTGATATTCCGTGGCCTACTTCGATTATTATTAGAATGTTATCGACATCAAAAGGACGTGTTATTATATAACTCTAAGGGAGGTTGGTACAGTCACGTCACACAAATTACCTCTATATATCGGCACCTGGCTTTCAGTCAATATCATATGCTAGTGGCACACAGCATTAGAGCAGACTGGATTGTGGACAGAGTAGCCAGCGTAATGCAGACTTGCCAAAGTAGAAAACAGCTGACGCTCAATGCCATAATGAAGTACATGGATACATGTCTTTCTCATAGAGCCAAGTACTTAGAAATCGGACGTAATTTTCCAATATTTCTCAGATTCAGAGGTAAGGAAAGTTAATCCGGTAGAGTGGATGCAAATTGTTAGAATTTTCATTGAAGCATAGGGTTGGCTATTGTTTTGTTTATCACAGTATGCCATGATGTCATGACGGTCTGTTGAAGGTGGGGGGAGGGCCTGATATCTATATG
This sequence comes from Lepetodrilus fucensis, assembly GCA_032361325.1. Taxonomy (NCBI): domain Eukaryota; kingdom Metazoa; phylum Mollusca; class Gastropoda; order Lepetellida; family Lepetodrilidae; genus Lepetodrilus; species Lepetodrilus fucensis. Next base: position 1,641 of record JAUTBV010127148.1, on the reverse strand, counting down.
TTACAGTAAGACCCCATGAACCAAGGCTGATATAGATAATAAATGGTTAGAATAATAATGTTGACATTTATATTTCACCAATTCCACGCTCGAAAGCATGTTCGTAGTGCTACGTTATTACCCTGGTCAATGTATCTGTGTATTTCCTTCTCAACTGCATGGGGAGTATGCTGGCTTTCAAGGTGCTAGAAGGGTAACAATTGCACTCGAGGTATTATACAGACATTGTATCCAAGTTCGTCGCAAATGGGTGAAAGATTCCCGCAGCGATGTTAAACTCTATATTCACTCAATTGTATCCAAGTCTTCTCCATGAGAATCTGTTGTCCATTGTGGACAGTACCAATTCTGAAGTGGAAGTCTGAAATAAATTAACAGAAATATTGAAAACTATGGGCTCTATACTATGGACTGTTGGTGGGTGAGTGGTGGGTGTGAGGTGGTTGAGTGGTGGGGGGTGGGGGTGAGGTGGGTAAGTGTGGGGGTGAGGTGGGTGAGTGGGGTGCGAAGTGGGGGTGGGGGTGAGGTGGGTGAGTGGGGAGTGATGTAGGTGAGTGGTGGCGTGAGGTGGGTGAGTGGTGGGAGTGAGGTATGTGAGTGGTGGGTGTGAGGTAGGTGAGAGGTGGGGGTGAGGTGGGGCAGCAGGTGATTATTGCTTCACATTAATTGGTAAATTGTGTATTTCTCAAGGAGTTGAGAATGCCCATATTGTGTCAATTGACCCAATACACTCCAGTATGTACATGTGCATGTATATTTTAACATAATACTCTCAAATCTCCTGCAATCACTGCTTAGTTCTCTGTCTGTTAACGATGTGTACACTACATGTCTGTGTATAACCACAAGCCTAATTACCACAGAATAGTCCACCAGTATTTGAAGTGCAAGTTTGCCTGTTGAGTTACGCATTTCATTTAACTTTTAAATTAAATTTACAGGCAGAATAAGCTCTATAGTATTGTGTTTCAAGTCACGAGTACTTCTGTAAACTTAACTTTACTTCAGATCAATGCCAGTGTACATAGAACATCAAATAGTAATAATTAGTTATTGCTTTTATCATATTACATAGGTGAGAAAGATCATAGGGTAATTTATTTCATAAAACCATATGCATGGAAATTTATCATATTACATGTACATTGGTGAGGAAGATAATAGGGTAATTTATTTCATAAAAGCATTATGCGTGGAAATTTGTAATTTGGGACTACTAGTATCTGTCATTATATTACTTTAATAATTATATCCTACATTATATAGGGTGACCATACATGGTCTCTGTACATATAATGAAATCTATATTAACAACAAGCTAGAACATAATGTACATTGTTATAAGGGTTAATAGGAAGATAAAATCAATCATTATTACAATGATATACAATGATATAGATAATTATGAAAATTGTTATGATAATGATAATAACAATAATGATAATAATGATAATAATTACAATGATAACAATAATTGCTATTACAATTATCATATTGATGACAATGATGATGCTAGTGACAATGGCAATGATGAAAATAATTACACTGATGATAATAATAATGATTAATAATAATAATAATAATAATAATAATAATAATAATAATTAATAATAATAATAATAATAATAATAATAATAATAA
>JAUTBV010127137.1:0-12496 GCA_032361325.1 Lepetodrilus fucensis | reverse complement strand
ACAATGCTGGGGAACTGAACTTTGCAATGTAGGTCGTTTTGTGGTATTTGAATGACTGAATCAGTAGTTATGCATAACTACGTTAACACTGTCGTCTATGGGATTTCTAATGGTGGTTTATAACCTATAGGGAGCTACGACATTCGTATATATGATCATTCTGTAGAGCAGGACCCATGGTGTATATTAGGTGCAGGACTCAGTTGCTCAGAGTAGTTGTAGCTACATTTGATTAATACTAAGTCAAATCTAAGGAACCCGCTACAGGTGTACGTCCATTGCATGGAACACGTTTAGCACTACACTAATAGAATATGGTTAGCTAAGACTAATGTGTCGATAACAGTCCTTCGTGCAACCAGACTTACATTTGTAGCAGGATATTAATATTCGACTATTCTGAGTAACTATGTCCTCGTGACAAATGATTCGAAGTGGGTGTTGATTCTCCTTACAGACGTTCCTGTTTTATTAGTTACTTCTAATGTTTGAGGTCCTTTGCGAACAGTATGATCCTTGTTTCATTGCTGCATCGCGTTACCAATTATATTGACATTTTGATGGAATACATGCAAAGATATTGGCAAAGAATACGACATGAAACAATAGTGCAATACTGCAGTTTTGAATTTTCTTCCAACAGATTCCGATCTCTGCAAGTCAGCGTGGGTTTCACAGAGTCCGACTCATCACGGTCAGTAACACGAGTGGACACTGTCCAGTATGGCCAATATAATAATATGTCTTAAAAAAAACGTCATCAAATTGAAGAAGCATATATGGTCCATTGGATGTGTTGTAGAGTAGTAGCCCATGTCTTCTTGTTAGCAAGCAGGAACCTATTCTAGAAACGAAAAGCATAATCTTGAACATGTCATTTGAAATATTGTATTGTCTCAATGTTGTAGAATGTTATCGGAAATCACAAGTTAGCGATCGCGATGTCTGTTATATAGAGCAATATACAGTCAATTATTCCTGTTGTCTTCTTGTCAGGAGCCCATTCTAAAAGAAAAAGCATTATCCAAAACATGTTATTTGAAGTAGACCTATTTGATTTCATTGCATATTAAAATATCTCGGTGTGTAACATATGTCCTGGAAAGTTAACGATGACTGTCATATAGAGCAATTCATTCAATTATTCGTCCAATTCCTATGACAGGGTTCAACACGAGTGGATTCCCGGGGGTGTGTAAAAGTGGCGTCGATCACAGTGCCGCCTGGAGGACACAAGGTGAGTTTCATCAGTTACCTCCCTTGTAAATGTTACTTTACAATAATTATGAGAATCGGCACATTTTTTAGTTTAGTCAGCTGGCATTCTTGATATATGATAATTTATAATTAGATTCTGATGCATGGGTGCTCTTATTCCGTCGTCAAAAGCTAATTTGTTATTAATGTTATGACTGTTTGAATTTCAGATCCATACAAGTTATTCGGACATTTATCAAGCAGACTCTCAAATACGGGTTAGTTTATTTTCTGTCCTTTTAAAACACAGACGTGGTTATATTAGTACAATGGATGTACATTTGTACTAATCTCCGAGTAGTTGAGAACTGCGTGATCCTCTTTCCAAAGATGTCCCCTTATGAACACGCAGGCCCAATGCGTATGTTTCAGGCGGAAGTCGAACCATGCAGGCCTACGTTTCACGAAAGGGTCGAACCGGAAGTCCGAGTGTAAACCAAGGTTTACATTAGTTCCTGTTTTGCTAATATCATGGCGTATGCCCTGGTTTAGACCTACACTACATTACGAACTTTTCGTGAAACGTGGGTCGGTGTGATAGTTGGTCGTATTCAAAGGGGTGTATTCCCATTTCCACATAGTTTGTTCGATTAAGATTGTGTAGTTCTTGACGTGCCAAATTTTCAAAAGAATGTCAACAATTACTGTTGAAGCTTTACCCAATGTCCTCCTGCTGTAGGTACTGGCCTATATTATTGAAGTGTTGTCCAGGGTCTTCATGCGGTGTTCTATGTAGTGGACCCAACTCTAGCAGCCTTCAATGCCAAATGCAATACCAACCTTAGAACCTACTATAACATAAATTATTCCAGGTTCAAATCCCGCCCCGGGGGCCCGGCATCAATGTTGGCGCGATATTGATAAGATGCACTGACTGTAGAGTGGGAATGCAGTTATCATCCTTGGTCTTGTCAGTACCAGCCGGTGCTCGCAGGTTTACTGCAACATTCAGCGCTACAGATGTTGCAGGTTTCCTCCTGCCGTAAAAACTGACAAGTCGTGATATTAGTGAAAGATTCTAGAAAGCAACTTTAAACCCCAATTAAAAGAAAACTAAAACAAACAAAAAAACTAAGTATGACACAGAACACCAAGTATGACACATAACACCACATGTAACACAATACTATTACACACAACACTAAGTATGACACAAAACACCACACAACTATTGCACACAACATTAAATGTGACACATAACACCAAGTATGACACAACACTAAGTATGACACATGATTATAAGTATGACAACACTAATTTTGACACATGATTATAAGTATGACACCACTAAGTATGACACATAACACTAAATATGACACATAACCACATTATTACACACAACACTATGTATGACACTACATGTGACACCCAACACTATGTATGACACAACACTATGTATGACAATATGTATGACACACAACACTAAGTATGACACAACACTACATATGACACTAAATATAACACATAACACTATGTATGACACAACACTGTATGACACTAATTCTGACACACAACACTAATTCTGACACACAACACTAAGTATGACACACAACACTATGTATGACACTAAGTATGACACACAACACTACGTATGACACTAAGTATGACACATGCTGCTGCTGCAGGTTCATCAAGCACTGTAAGGACTGCGGCGCTGTCACGGGTGAGGACTTCTGCACTGAACCGGAACAGGAGCTGGAGGACGTCATGGAGAGACTAGCTGCCGTGCAACTCGACGTCATCGGTGTGTACAGTCTCAGTCATGTACAGTCTCATCGCAGACAGTCTCAGTCACTTGTCTGAAATGTCAGATAGCTCAATCATGTGTGTCAGTCACATGTTTCAGTTACTACTTACAGAAGTCAGATAGTTCAGTCACATACAGTCTCAGTCACATGTTTCAGTCACAAGTCTCAGTAGTCAAATAGCTTAGTTCTTTTATAGATATCACAGTTAGATATAGCCCCAGTCAGCTATCTCAGATCTCAGTTAGATATTGCATCAGATATAGCCCCAGTCAGCTATCTCAGATCTCAGTCAGATATTTCAGTTAGATATTGCGTCAGATGCCCCAGTCAGATATCTCAGATCTCAGTCAGATATCTCACTGATGTCCTGGGAGTGTCATACTCGGGACATCTCAGCAATAATGCAGTTGGTTTCTAGTAGTCGGTTGTCAATATAACCTGGTGATGATTTTCTCTCTCTGTGTCCAAAAAGGTCAAGACACAGAAGGCAACGTTCGCCCCGACCATCCATGGAGGAAAGACATGTAGAGTTGCGTACCCTTCCTATCGGTTACAGCCAATTAGACCACACCGTCACACATCCTCATCGCAGGTTCAATCACTGTTGCAGCCAATGAGATCTCTTCACAAGTGTTTACACTATTATCTCAGATGGAGGATTCTAACATTCCTCTTGGAGGCAGCTGTTGATACCAACTCCACTTTCACTACTTCCATCGCCCTTGGTTACACTAGTCAATTGGGTCCGACCGTGACATCACAGGTCAATCATGACTGAGTGCAGGTTCATTCCACTCATACTACAGATCAATGATGACCACAGATTGTTTGGTAATGTTAATAACTATTAATCATTGATATTAGTGCTGTTCGTTTTGCTACCGGCTAGCCTGACTCAGCAATCCCTTTGGCACTGTTGACCTGAAAAATTCGCTTGATTTGCCCAATTTCTTTAATATAAGCTATATCACAGCCGGTTGCTTACCGGTATCTCGTAAGCGACAAAGCGGGTGCGCTCAGAATGTGGAAATTGGGCAGATCGAGCACGTTTTTTTGGTCAACAGGATCAAAGGGCTTGCCGGGTCAGGCCAGCCGGTATCAAAACAAACAGCATAGGTGATTGACAATATTTGGGGATGTCATATTGGGGATTCTTTTAACCCTCACGACCTGTGGTTCAATTGTTACTTTACCAAGCACCTGTTATTCCACTACCGGTAGTTGTTTTACATGTATCAATTTTTAAAAGTATGTTTTTTGAACATATAAATGAACAATTCCCACAATTAATCAACATAGAATTCATATTTTATATTGCATTTTGTCTTTTATTATGGTATTCTTTTGAAGCACTTTTACATTTCTTCATGATTGAGCTGGTTGTAAAATTAATTAATTTTTAGGTTTTCTTGGCATCTGAATGGATTATACTAATAAAACTAGCAGAAATAAAGGGTTATTCTACTAAAACTAGCAGAAGTAAGGGGTTATGCTAGTTGTATATTGTCTGCACTGTGAATTAACCCCCGTGATAATGGATGCTGTTGAAACCGTCATTTCATTTTTCATTATGTCTTAAATTGTGTGAAAATGTGATACATGAGATATGTAGAATTGATAGATTGAATGATTTAACACTTTTAGAATGTATTATTTTACAGATATTTTTGTTGAATGATTATATTGTATCATAGAAATGATATATATATATATATATATAAATGACATATTGCAATAAATTCCATGTAATAAATATTATCAGCATTGTCTTCATTACAAGTAAATTGCTTAGCAATAACTCGGATGAATCCCGAAATTGTGGCATTCAGAAGATCGTAAGTTAAATGAACCCTCTCCATGTTGGAGGCAACCGGATATGCCATAAAGAGGTGTGGAAGTACTTAATCTAGCAAGGAGAGGGTTAATAAATGGCAAAATAATCATTTATTTATTATAAAATTAATTTATTCAATTCATCACTTTTGATCAATTATTTTGTATTTTCATAAAGTGACTCAAACACTTATTTTCATATTGTATACATGTTAAACTGATCCTACAACGTGTACGGTAATCGTATTCCCTTCCAAATGATCAATTATCGATAAATAGCTCAATATATTACCTAAATTAAATAAATATTGTTAAAATGACTTGCATGATTTCATCTATGCCCAATCTTCTTCTTATCATAGAAGAAGAAGAATGGGCATAGATGAAATCATGCAAGAGTCATTTTAACAATATTTATTTAATTTAGTTAAATAAGTTAGTTTAATATCTAACAACACCAGTAACAAGTGAGTTTAATATTTAACAATACTATTAACTTCACAACAATTTTTTTTTTAAAGCAGCTGTTCGATGCGAATACGGAACTTCAATGGATTTGCGGTTGAAGCGGTCGTAAAATATAACGTGTTCTACCATCAATGTATTTGTGCGATATTGACAAAATGTTGGCATAGTTGTGAAATGAAAACCGTCGATTAATCACTATTCTGAAGATGAACAATTATTTTGTATTAGTAGTACATATTAAAGATTCCACTTGGTGGCTAATAACACTGCCAAAGAGTTAAAAAATGAATGTCGTGATTTGTTTCCAAAAATAATTAATTTGATGTTTTCAAATTCTCAAGTTATAGGGGAAAACTATATTTAAACCAAACTATAAACGTTATGTGAAAAGAATATTTTAATCTGTAACACTTTATCGTAGATATTACAGATGATTCAAATAATCCTTTTAAATACGTAAGAAAAATACCAATACCGTAGCCATCTATAAAACTTGCTCGATATTCCTCTAGCCTTCCCTGATTACCACATACTGTATTTATATGGGTATGGTCATTTAAATGCCTATGGCTTTGTATGTATTGGACGTGAATACATATAAAGGTGTTGAAAGATTACATAGGCTAAGGAATTTCCGCAGATCTGTAGGTGTATACTGCCTACATAATGTTTATAGCAGGTAGTTCACACTTAGCTAATATTAACTCGCTTGTAAGCATATATAGTAGGCCTAACAATATATGGATGGACACAAAAGTGTATGGATATTTTTAGCAACGTCTTATATTAAATAAATAACAATATAGTTTTGCGATGCCACTTTCTGTAGGCCCCTGGCAATTATACTATTCGTATGGGATATAACATGTATATGCACAAACGTAGTTCAAGCACAGTTTAAGCTAAACTAGGTTTAAGCGATGAGTTATACTACTGTCGGTATACACAAAACCTAACCCTTAAACCACGGATTAACTAAACTACGTCTGTGCATACGGACCCAGAAGTTTAACAAAAAACATTGTTTCAACCACAATACAAAATTAACATTCCTCCAGGCATTTTCTTTTTGTACATTAATTGTTATATCCGATACTAATATTATAATTGAACACATTTCCTCATTTACTATTACGATTATTATGTGTATCCCACGTGTGCGACGGTGCGTCCCGTGTAAATGTTTACATTCAACGACCAAAACAAACCCCCGTCAGCTGTTACGGATTTTGGAGTGGGCGCGAAAACCACATTATTAATATTCATACCGGCACAGCCAATGAAAAAATCGCAAGAAAACCTCACGATAAATCACAGCCAATGAACGCATTGTTGTCGTCAGTCTACCGACCCCCCAACAGAACATGGCGTCCGAAAGTGTGAGTTCCCTCATTACGAGTTTACTATAACGGTTCTAAGTTCATCTAATTGTTATATCGCCGATCAAAGTAATGGATATTATTCGCGCGGCATGTGAGATTATATCTGGAAGGGTCAGCGTTATTTATCCCCCTTCGAACCTGTTACTTTTTGAATGTCTGGCCTCTAGCCAAGCGACCCACTTAGATTTACTACGCTTTTCAAACTTTACTACGACTCCTGGCCGTCTCAACGTGTTGACGCAATGTGCTTGTTTAGACACTGAGTTTTGTTACGAAAAGTTGATCGGCGATTTCTCTGAGAACAATTTGTGACATGGCAACATTTTTCTCTTGTCTGAGGTTGCATTGAGACTGTTATGGGAAGAAATAGTATTATATTTGACCGTGTATACTGGGTCACCGAATCTCGCCGGCTGTTTATACATTTGAATATACTATATGTATATATATACAAGAGAACGCTCTAGCTTGCCGCTCAAACAGTGGCACATATTGTGTAGATAGTATAGGCCTATATACTAGTATCCAATTCCATGTCATACTTGTTTTTATACCTACTGAATTTTCGTTAAATAGTGTCATATAATTATGGTTAAAATAGTTGGTTCATTTTACATTTAAACTGTTATAACATGACGAAACGCAGCTTATACATTATGGTAATAGGAAAGTACCTGTATGTATTTATCCCACGTTCGATCGGCATATGGCTTTTAAAGATTGCATTATTAATTTATTACATTCTTATTTATTCTTATACATCTATTGCGCAAATATCCAGAATAACTGCTCAAATTCGCTTATTACCCCGGTCAACGGATCTCTGCACTCAAATCCTTCTCAACTCCCTGGGGAGTATATATATATATAATGTGTGTGTGTGTGTGTGTGTGTGAGAGAGAGAGAAATATGAAGTATAGTTCATGGCATAAGTTGTTAGAAAACGAATTAAATAGTTAGTATAATTTAGCATACCTACTGATGCCGGATTGAATTATCTTTCATTTGATATATCATTTATTAGTAGTATTATATTAATAGTGTATTCGTATATGTTCATCATGAAATATAGTGCTTGGCAGCGTGAAATTGAAATTTGAGGGTAGCCCTACCCCTATAAAATGTTAATTTCTCAGCAAACGGCTACCGATATAGACTCGTCGGACGTTCAGATTTTATTTCATGAGACGTTTTATTTTTACAATAAAAACAACCATAATTCGATCATTTGGGCTCGATGACATGATTTTTAAACGCTCGATGTCTCGAACTAATAAAGCCATGAACGCAAAACCGCTGGACGAACTCTAATATCATTATTTCACTGAATGTGCAAAATTAAATAAAAGGCTCGAGTTACCAAAGATATTTCCCTATAACCTTTTCCCCCCAAAGCTGGTTTTCTTTTGCGGATTTTGGATAGCTGCAGAACTGTAGCTATATATAAGATGCCCCGTTTACTATTTTTCTATCTATAGGGTGCCATAATAGATAGCAAAATAGAAAACGGGGCACCTTATAGCTACAGATCTGCAGCTAGTATTGAAATGTTTCTGATACCAAGAAATCTTCTATATTTTTATTTTCTAGGTTTACTAATAGCTATTTTGACTAGACTATGCAATTTCAGCATAGGCTAAGAATGCATCTTGAGATACAAACTATAAACATGAGATACAATATATATACAGTGATATAGACCTACAATATAAACAACAAAAGCGTGCCACAGTCACGATACAGTCTGGTTGTCTTTTAACATGAAATGTTCTTGGCATCAGAAAAAGCAGAATTTATTCCTCTATTATAACATCAAAATATGCACAAAATCCTCTTCAATAAAGGTTATCGAAAAATAACCATTCGTTTTGCATATTTAATACTATTTGACGTTCGTTCAGTGGTTGCGCCTTCAAGGCTTTCTTACTACGAGATCTCGGAAAGTTTTAATAATATTTACGAGCCCAAGTCATCTAACGGTGTTTTGATTTTGTTGTAAACGTCTCAGAAATCAAATCTGTGTCGGTACATTCGGTACTGTAGCCGTTTTCTCAGAAACGGATTTGTTTTTGTGTGCCAATTTTGGATATGTTATCACAGTTATAGAGGATGGAATTTCCGCTTCTTCTGGTGCCAGGAAACCATACCATTTTGCTTCCAAGTTACGTCCAGTTTGGGGTATAAATGTGACTTAGACTACGATTTTATGATTCATATATACATGATGTGCACGTTTAATAACTTGTATATTAAAGAAAATAATGCAAAGTCATGCAAAGTTATGCATGTATAGTGTATAAACTCTAGTCCGGTAAACCAAGATGTGTTCTACGATCGGATAAAAACGTCTAAACAAATTAATGACTTTGGGACTACCGATATACTAGTATTATCTATGTAAAGGTATAGCCTACATACGATCACGATTTGTTGACGTATTTCATGGTTACAGGTATTTCATCTCAGGGGCGGATCCAGACTTTCAGTTTAGTGGGGGCTCAAAATGTATTTTATTGGGGGCTCATAATTTCAGTGATTATTTTACTTAATTTGTATGATCTAGAACTGTAGTTAACATCTTTCTACGATGAATTTCAGCATATAGCTTTGTCAATATCAATTGTTATAACCCAACCATAATACAAAACAATATTATTAAAGAAAATTCTCCAATATCTAGAGGTTTGCACTTGTATTGACGGCTGCAATATTGTTTACCCCCAGGACGGTGGGGTGGAGCTAGGGAAGCGCCCCCACGTGAAGACACACCGTATGAAGGAGTTTCTGACCGCCCAGAAACAGGGCGACGGATCCACTCACAGGGTGCGCGCATGCCCAGTGGAAGGCTGCAGCAAGACGTTGACGAGCGCCCCGGGGCTGCGTTATCACATCAAGTCCCATAACTCTGACACGCAACTGTTTCTGTGTCAGAGATGCAAGAAGAAGTTCAAAAGGTAACCAAAAAAGTGTCCCTAAAGTTTGTTGTGAAACCTAAAAAAAAAATTTAAAAAAAAAATTGAAATTGTTAAATTGTAGACTTGTAATGACTTTACCTTGTCACATACATTATTATAATATGTAGTTTTACTGTCATACAATAATAATAATAATAATAATAATATTATAATGCATTATTCAGTCATATGGCATGCAAGAATATTAAGAAAATATTATTTTATTTGATCCGATTATTGTGGTTATATTATACGAGTGCTTCACTATTAGGTGTCATAAAATCACTGAGGAAACTCCTTTTTATCAACAAATTATTTATTATTATTTTCTTAGATTTCTTTTGTTAAAAACTACCCTTATTTTGTGGAAAGCCTGGCACTGGTCCTGGGCAGTGTAGGTACATTGTGTATATATGTTCCCAGCAACAATGGTTTAAAGTATCACGAGAAGAACACGAAATGTGAGGAGAGTTCAGACAGCCACACCGAAGATGAGGGTTACGCTCGGGACGAACCCGACGGCCGGACTGACATCGTGCCACCCCCTGAGTGCCGCCTTGACCCAGAGTTTGACGGCATGGACAATCTTAGGGAGCTGGCCATCATTGCTACGGGGCCACAAAGTCCCCTACTGAGGAAAGACGAGCCAGCTCTCTGGGACAGACCCAGGTACTGAACCCCACAGTTAATACAGGGTCCGGGGCTGTAATGTAGATGATGAAGCTTCTGTACCATGGATATTATTGAATTTGACTGCCAATATTAAAAATAATAATAACAAATTTTATCGGTAAAAAATATTAATATAATATCAAAATAAATAAAAATATAAAATTAAAAATTAAAAATTAAAATAATAATAATAATAATTTTAAAAAATAATATTAAATAGTAATATATATATATTTAAATTTATTACAGTGGGACCGTAGTTCGATCTCTAGACCTCAATAAACCTGAAACTACGATGCACGGTTCAAGCCTTGCCACCCAGGCTGATACTGTGTCATCTGCTGTCAAAGCAGAGAAGAGGTAGGTCAGATATCGATGTAGTTTTTCAAATTGTCCTGTTAGCCTGTAGACTTTTCAAACTATTACTGTATACCGAGAAATTTTTTAGGTGTGAATTATTCGTGGTCGAATCCACAAAGAGGTTTCGAGGATTCTTGTTTTCGAGTCCTGTTTTTGTATTAATAAAATTACAACTATCTATTAATTAAACATCGTAATCCAATTGGCTGTGGCGATAAGGTTCAGTTACGTTAACAGATTAATCCCTTCATTGTGGCATACCGAGTTGGGTGACACTGATTGCCCCGACCCTTTATCCTTTGTGTCCCTATTTATGACAGGGTGAACGAAATTTGCAAGTCTTAGCCAGTGTCTCAGTTATGGTATCGAAATGTCATTGTTCATGCATTTATAATTTACAGTTTTTCTAGTATATTGTACTTCCACACAACTGTGCATGTCCCAACTAGATATTTACATCATGCTTACACCACAGTCACACGCAAGCAATATCAGAGATAGACTAGCTAGTTATAGTAACAACTTGAGAGTTTTTCTCAATCCTGGTTGAACCGGTTGGAATAGGATAATTTTCTATGCTAAAATCATTTCGAGGTCACCGTGTTACCCTTGAATACCACGAAATTAACCTCCCATGAACATTTCCCGGTATACGGTATATTTAGTTTCTCACGTCCATTTATTCAAAGTTTTCCATTTATTCTAACTATTACATTTATTAAAACTATTCTGTTTATTCAAACTAATCCATTTATTAATTATTCTTGTCCTGTTCCAGCATTGAGAGTGACCCCAAGGTGACGTCATCGTCACCATTCCCCTCGTCACCCAAGGACCCAGAGTCTACAGACGTTCCCTGGTCCCACCCCTGGCCTACCGCTGTCTGGCAATGCTTCATGAAGGGTCAGTCTCGTGGACCAATCACAAACTGTCCTGACCATGATATACCTCATATTTCACATCACGTGTGATATGTGATGGTTAACACACGGCCCGAGGGCGTTACAGTATATAATGCACAACGTTGAAGGAATATTACCCCGAGGGCACAGCCCGGGGGGTAATTCCTGAAACGGAGTGCATTACATGCCGGTAACTGGAGCGCTAGTCGATTAGAGCGCTGTCACTAGAAATGCATTCATTCATGCGTCATTACATGGACAAATGTTAATAACGCATGGACAAATGTTAGTAACACACGGAAAATCTAGTAATAACGCACTCCTGATAATATGCTCAAAGCACACATGACAGTGTGTTATGAGAGAAAAAACAGACACGTGTTATAGTTGGAGTGCTCACCCTGGAGGGATATATATAATGTTATACAACTGTGTAATGTCATGATTTTGATATAAGTACTGTAATTTGAATTAATTTTATGATTATTTCGAAGAATAGAGCTTCACGGGACTTGACAGATGTCATTGTATTCTGGTTTTCAGGGTCAACGATCAAGTTTCTGTCGGAGGTGTCGATGTTGGACGGTGACTGGCATTTAGCAGACGAGCTGGCTGACAACCAGTGTCAGAGTGGTGTCACTAAACCAGCAGACCACAAGACTTCTAGTATTTTGTAAGCATATTACAGAGCTCTAGATAAGCTGCGTATTTGCGTAAAATACCCAATTAAAATTTTAAAAAAACCCAATTAAAATGGATGATTTGAGTATCAAAACTTTATTTAAATATACCATTACGCAATTCTTTGAATTGGGGTCGAGTAACGGCAAATTTCCTCTTCCCTCCGAGTGAGCTAGGGCTGCAAGTTGTTTTGGATTACTAACATAACAAAAGTAAATTGTAGGAATATATATGTGCTA
>JAUTBV010127126.1:0-12497 GCA_032361325.1 Lepetodrilus fucensis | reverse complement strand
TGGTAGAATACATTTTTTACCACTGCCGAAAAATGCTGACAGCCAATTGCTTTTCGGAATGTATCTGGTCTTTCAGAAAAATAACACTCGTCGATGCTTATCTGAGCGTTGAGGGGTAGATTGAAAAACTCAGAATGTCCATTGGTGGCATTATTGTAATATGTGTGCATTTCATTTGTTGTTACGTAGACAAAGAAGTTAGATGACCGGTTTTCCAGAAGAGAAAGGCGGTAGATATCTTTGAATGCCTTCCCGGCCTGCATCGTCCTTGGTTTGTTTTTAATATCCGGCCGATCTCGATCATATTTGAACTCTGTTGCGACAGGTTTCCCCTCATATGAGGGGAGCCATGTATCTATTTGTGCTCGTTTGATTGCTGGATGTGGAAACTCCAGAATAATTTCATCTGGAGTAATGTCATTTTCAAGCATGGATGCGAAAAAGGTATAGCGGATGGAATCCTCCGTCGTGAATACCCTACTGCCAAATCTGATTGCCAGAAGATCAGAAAAACTGCGAAAAATAGCATCCATTTTAATCTCCAGAAAGTGGGGTCTGGGGGCTAGTCCCCAGCGCTGTTCGCGCAGAACGCCCGTCCGGCGAGGACATTTATTCAATGCCCCCGCGTCACCACAAATTTTGTCGCGGCAACCAGATATTCGGCGCGTTCGCCAAAGGGCTTGAGGGTTTTGATGGCCTCGGCCTCCAGTTCGGCGACATAGGTTTTTGCCTTGTCGAGGCCCATGCGGGCGACGACGGTTGCCTTGCTGGTGGCGTCGTCCTTGCCAGCGGTTTTGCCCATTTCCGAGGTTTTCGCTGTGGTATCGAGAATATCGTCGGCGGCTTGATACATCAGTCCGACAAGCTGGCCGAAGGCGCGCAGGGTGTCGATTTCTTCTGGCTTGGCCTCGGCGATGATCCCTCCGGCGACACAGGCGAACTCGATCAGTCTTCCGGTTTTCATGGTGTGGATACACTGGATGACAGCGAGGCGGGTTTTGCCTGCATTGCCTTCTTCTTCCAGATCCATCATCTGGCCGCCAGCCATGCCAGCCCAGCCAGAGGCTACCGCCAGTTCGAGCACCAGCTGTGCGCGCACAGCCGGGTCTGTATGGCATGCGGGATGGGCAAGGATCTCAAAGGCCAGGGATTGCAGCGCATCGCCAGCGAGAATAGCAGTGGCTTCGTCATATTCCTTGTGCACCGTCGGGCGTCCGCGGCGCAGATCATCATCATCCATGGCCGGAAGATCATCGTGGACGAGAGAATAACAATGCATGCATTCGAGCGCTGCGGCGGCATCGGCGACCCGGCCGGGGTTTTTGCCGAACATGCGGGCGCTTTCGATCATCAGGAAGGGGCGAAAGCGTTTGCCCCCCGACATCACCGCATGGCTCATGGCATCTGCAAGGGTACGTGGAGGGCCAAAATGCTGCCCCGGCATCAGGTGCTGGCCAAGATGCTTGGTGACGAGTTTGGCATTTTCATTCAGTCGCTGATTAAAATCCATAATGTTCTCTCTTTATTTCGCTCACGGCTGATTCTCGCTTCGCTCGGGCCTGCGCGGGGCGCGCAAGGCGCGGCACGTGGTCACGCTTGCCTCAGCTTCGTTTCGGAATTCTTTTCCCCTGGCAAGGTCAAATGGAAAAAGAATTCCGCAGGCGCACCTCGTCAAAGCAAAGCCGACCGGCCGCCGTGCCTTGTCCTCAAACAGCAAAGCGGTAGGACGCTAAGAATGCGCGCTCCGATGAAGGCCTATGCGATAGCATGGAATGGCCGTGAGCGAAATAAAATCTGACCCCTTCTTCTGGAACATAAACGAAAAACACGCTGGTCATTCGTGGAGATTGAGGGTATAAGAGGCGCAACAATTGGATTGAATAAAGCCTCACTCGTTGACAAAGTCCCTTGAAATAGTGCTTCCGCCCTGTTTTTGAGAGGACCTCAAGGGGGTATTGGGCTATGGATAAATGGAGTTACCCAAGAAATGGCTGTCCCAAAAAGTAAGATCTCCCGCATGAAGCGTGGCTTTCGCCGTTCAACCGATGCCCTGAAGGCTCCGGTTTACGTAGAAGATAAAAAGTCAGGCGAACTGCATCGCCCGCACCATATTAACCTCATCACAGGTGAATATAACGGACGTCAGATCCTCAAGCCACGCGATGGCGACGACGACTAGGTTTCGCCTCTGTTTACCCTGTCGTTCTTCTGCCCTTATTTTTGGCTATGAATCCGCCGTCTGATCGTTATGATTGGAGCAGGGGGTATGTAGCTTCGCATACTGGGTTCAGCAGGTGATGGGAGATAACGACGATGCCACAAAAACGAATGATAAAGCAGCAGGAGACGAATATGTTTTTTAAGGTTTTGAAACTGATACCGCTACTACTTTTGTTGCTGATTGCCTATAATCTGGTCATTCTGTTTGCGGGTGACCCAACAGACGCCAATCCTGATCCTGTCCTTGCGATGTTCACAGCGCCCTTGTTTGCGCTGCCCATGCTGTCTGGTGGCATATGGACATTCACACTGGAACACCTGTTTCTTGCTCTTGGCTTGCTGTTTTTGTTCTTTGAGATCGTCAAGGCGACAAATATTGGCGGTGCTGCAATTGCCGAAATGGCCATTTCAACGGTTGTCTTTATTATCTTTCTGGTGGAATTTCTGCTGGTGGCATCTGCATCGACTTCGCTTTTCTTCCTGCTGATGATGATCACTCTTATTGATGTGATCGGCGGATATATCATCGGCATCAAGGTTGCGAGACGTGATCTGGCAATCGGTGGTGGGCTTATGTAGCCGCTTCTGGTTCAGAGATATAAGATATGAAAGACCGGCTTCCTTTTTTGGAGGCCGGTTTTTTTGTGTCAGGATCTGTAATACATCAGCGCCATGGCGATGACGTGCTGCAAGCTATCCTTTGAATACGTATTGTCCTTGCAAAAAAGCACAGCCCTTTGTCCCTCGAAGTCGAACTCTTCGGGGTATTGCTGTTTGATCTGCTCAATGAGGCTGGTCTGGCAGTGCACATATAAGGCATAGCGCCCGCTGGTGGATTTTGGCACGCCAAGTCGGATGGGGGTTCCTGACTTTGGCCAGCGTGTCGCGTAGCTAGGTTGTCCCCATTTCAGGCTTTCGACAATTTCGCCGCATCCCTTTGTCATAGCCGCCGTCTCAAAAATCATTTGACGCAAGAAGAGCAGGTGAGGGCGTACGTCTTTGGGGAAACGATCAATTGCTGCTTTGATGGTAGGATCAAGTTTGTCGATCGGCATGGATAAATGTCCAATTTTGAATTCTGGTCCCGATGTATCTGCAAAGACTATAGCTGCATGTGAAAAGCATTGGCAAATCCCGAGTAAAGTGGTAAAGAATTCGGCACTCATCTCTTTACAAACAAGGACAGATCCATCATGCCAACTCCACCAACGGGGCGATATTTTTTGCAGGTTCCAGGGCCAACGGTTGTTCCCGATCGGGTTCTTAAAGCCATGGCCATGCCGTTGCTGGATCACCGTGGGCCGACCTTCTCGACCTTCGCTGCGCAGATTTCTCAGGATCTGAAAAAACTGTTTCGCACGGATCAGCCAGTGATGATTTTCCCCTCCAGTGGTACGGGTGCCTGGCAAGCGGCTTTTTGTAACACCCTGTCGGCGGGTGACACGGTGCTGATCCCCGAAGTCGGTATGTTCTCTACTCTGTGGGCCAAAAATGCACGAGCCATGGGCCTTGATATTATAGAAATTCCGGGGGACTGGCGCACTGGGATTGATGCCGCCAAGATCACAGAGGCCTTGCAGGCTGATACGGATGGACGCATCAAGGCGGTTCTGGCCACCCACAATGAAACCTCGACCGGGGTGACATCGGACATTCCCGCCGTTCGCGCTGCGATGGATGAAGCGGGCCATGACGCCTTATTGTTCGTCGATACCATTTCTTCGCTGGCCGCAACCGATTACCGCCATGACGTCTGGGGGGTCGATGTGACGATCTGTGGATCGCAAAAAGGCTTTATGCTGCCGCCGGGTCTGTCGTTCACTGTGGCGTCCAAAAAAGCTCTTGCCGCTGTCGAGACAGCAACCCTTCCCAAGGGATAGTTCGACTGGGCGCCAGCGATAGAAGCGGCTGGCAATGGTCTGTATCCCTATACGCCGCCTGTCACATTGTTTTATGGCCTGCGCGAAGCTGTGGACATGATCCTCGAAGAGGGGCTGGAGAATGTCTTTGCCCGCCATGCCAGACTGGCGAGCGCTACTCGGGCCGCCGTTGCCGCATGGGGACTGGAGAACCAGTCGGTCAATGAGGGGGAGCATTCTAACGCCGTGACCGCCATTCGTATGCCTGAAGGTGTTGATGCCGATGCGTTCAGAGCGCTGGTGCTTGCGAAATTTGATATGTCGCTGGCGGCTGGTCTTGGCAAAATTGCCGGGCAGGTCTTTCGCATTGGCCATCTTGGCTATCAGAATGATCTGACGCTGATGGGGGCCTTGGCCGGGGTTGAGATGGGCCTTGGCCTTGCCGACATCCCGCATAAAACTGGCGGAGTTGAAGCGGCCATGAAGGTCCTGTCGAAGGCAGCAGGGGCATAGGCAGGAGTAAGATATGCGTGAGCGTTTGACCTTTGATCATGTGGCTATCGGCGCGCCAACGCTTGCGCGTGGTTGCGCCTATGTCGAGGATTTGCTGGGTGTTGCGATCCCTAAAGGGGGCAGGCACCCGCAAATGGCAACCCATAACCACGTCATGAAAATGGCGGGTGAGACCTTCCTTGAAGTCATTGCGAGGGACCCTGAAGCCGAGGTGCCCGACCGGCCGCGCTGGTTTGCCCTCGATGATCCGCACCAGCAAGGCTTATTGGCCGCGTCTCCACAGTTCATCGCCTGGGTTGTGGCCACTGATGATATTGAATTGCTGCTGGCGAGGGCAAGAACGGCAGGTCTGGATCTGGGGCGGACGACAAAGATCTCTCGCGGAGATCTGTCCTGGCTGATCAGTATTCGTGACGATGGGGCATTGCCAGAATATGGCACCCTGCCGGTGCTTATTGAGTGGCCAAAAGGGGAGCACCCGGCACGGCGCATGAAGGATCTGGGGGTGCGTATGAGCCGTTTGCTCCTTCGCCATCCCGAGCCGCACAAGCTGCGCGAAATGCTCGAGGACATTGGCGCCGACCATCTGGCAAGCGTCGAGCCAGCCGAACCTGAGCGCTCCGGCATTGTCTGCGAATTTTCGGGCTAGAAAACTCAGATCGTGGTGGTTCTTTTCTCGGTGGCGGTTTTGTCGGCTCTTGTTCTGTTGGCGAAATAACCCACCAGCGCCACCACGAGGCATACCGGCCAGAGATAAATCAGTTCGTTCAACAGCACGCCAGTCCCCTGGCTCTCAAAAAAATGACGGATATTGAGGGTGGAAACTTCTATGGGCCTGTAGGGGAAGAAATAACGCTCATTGTGGAAGGGGGCAAAGAAGGCAACGCCAAGGCCACCATTGGTCATAGCATCCACCGATCCGTGAGAAGCCATGCTGGTAGACAGATAAAACCACACTGGCCAGAAGCGTATATTGCCAGCCCGAGCAAACAGCCCTGTCAGAGCCAGACCAATGAGGGCGGCAAAAAACAGGGAATGGCTCAGGCCGCGATGTCCCAGCATGTGCCCATAAGGAATGCCGAGATGAAGGCCAATGACATCAAGGTCGGGCAGGGCGGTCAAAACCAATCCCGTGACAATGATCTTCCGGCTGTTGCGCACATCGCGAAACCACGGAAACAGCCCGATGGCAATTGCTGGATGAGAAAAGATCGTCGCCACAAAAGAGGTCCTGTCGGCAAAATGAAACGGGTTGAACGACCTATCATAAACAGGAAAGACGGAACTGTCAGCTCTCTGTTTGAGCGGCGAGGAAGTTGCCATCAATGATCAGCAGCTTGACACCCTTTTTTGTTACAGAGCGGTGGGAGCTTAATTCATCAGAGACGATATAGCTCATGCCTTTTGTCAGGGTCGACGAGCTCCCATCTTCAAGTTCACTGGTCACTTCACCCTCCAGACAATGAACCAGATGGCCCAGTTGGCACCAGTGGTCAGCGACATAACCGGGGGAATATTCGACCAGTCTGATCCGCAGGCCGGGCAATTGCAGGGTTTGCCAGAAAGCTGTACCGCTTTCTCCGGGATGTTCGGTGCGTGCTATCGTCGACCAATCAATGCTCTGATAGGGGTAGGTGGCTTGCGACATGGGTTGTTATCCTTTGCTGGAGTGATGCAACGCGGACATGTGGATTGCACAACAAAAAGCCGGTCAGGATAGTTCCCAACCGGCTTTTATGAAAAGGTCTGAGCGCAGGACTTATTTCTTGTCGTCTGCGTCGTCGTCTTTGACTTCACCGGCAGTTGCCTCGGCCATCAGCTTGGTAGCCTGAGAAACCCAGTCTTCGCGTTCGATCCGGCCTTTGAAGGACAGAGCGTCATCCACTTTGGTGATATCGTCATCTGACCAGGCTGAGATCTGTTCGAACTTGATGATACCCAGCTTGTTGAGCTTGCCAACCAGCACTTCACCAACACCAGAGATCTTGGTGAGATCATCGGCATCGCCTTTGGGGCGGGTAAAGCCTTTAAAGGCAGCGGGGGCAGCGGCTTTTTTGCCTTTGCCAACGCGGTTGAAATCTGTTTTTTCCTTGATGCGCGCGGATTTACCACGACGGCCACGCAGATAGTAAAGCTTGGCACGACGGACTTTGCCGCGGCGGACCACTTCAATACTGTCGATCAGCGGTGAATAGACGGGGAACACACGTTCGACACCTTCACCATATGAAATCTTGCGGACCGTGAAGCTTTCGTGGATACCTCCACCAGAGCGACCGATACAAACGCCTTCATAGGTCTGTACGCGGGTACGTTCACCCTCGATAACCTTGACATTGACGCGCAGAAGATCGCCTGGACCAAATTCCGGGATCGGCCGCTTAGCTTCAAGCCGTTCGGCCTGTTCTTTTTCCATTTCCTGGATGATATTCATCGCACTTGACACTTATCAAAATCGTCTTGTTAGCCTTTATATGTCGCTCGTATCGAGGGTCACAAAAGGTTTTTGGCACCCCAAAGGGGCTGCAAATTCTGGTTTTCCAGTCGTTTTCACATTGAGAACTTGGGAAAGAAGGTGTTTTCTAACCGATTGCAAGCCTTTTGTCGAGATTTATATCGCTCTTATTTCGCTCCTTTTTCGCTCGCGGCTAATCTATGCTGTCGCATGGGCCTTCGCGGGAGCGGGCAAAGCCCGGCGGCCGGTCGGCCTTGCCTTGGCGGGATCGCCTGCGGAATTCTTTTTCCTTATCACCTATCAGGGAAAATGAACCCCGACCGAAAGGGAGGCAAGCGTGACCACGCGCCGCGCTTTGCGCGCTCCCGTGAAGGCCCAGCGCTAGCTGGAATAGCCGCGAGCGAAAATAAAAACCAAAAACTACCCTGTTTTTGGCGTGAGCTGTGTCATGTGGCCCAGTTTGCGGCCGGATTGATGACCCTGTTTGCCATAAAGATGCAGGGCGACATCGGGACGACTGGCAATATCTTGCCAGTCCAGTACGTCTTTTCCCAGCAAATTTATCATTTGGGCATTGGAATGGCGAGTTACTGGACCAAGTGGCCATCCGGCAACCGCACGAATATGGTTTTCGAACTGATCGCACAGGCATGCGTCCATGGTCCAGTGGCCAGTATTGTGCACTCTTGGGGCGAACTCGTTGACGATGAGCTGAGGATTACTTTCGTCGGTTACAAAAAACTCCACGGCCAGAACACCGGTATAGTCGAGCGCTGTGGCAATGGTTGCGGCGATCTCACGGGCTTTTCGCTCCAACTTCTCGTCAAAACCTGATGGCAGGGTCGAGAGCTTCAGAATACCGTCTTTATGGAGATTGCGGGGGGGATCGTAACAGCGGATTTCTCCATCTCCACTTTTGCCTTTGTGACGGACTAAAATAACCGAAATTTCACTCTGGAACGAGATCATTTTTTCCAGAATGGCGGGCTGCTGGCCGAACCGGTGATAGGCTTTAGCGGGATCGCAGTCAGGTTCGAGGGCCATCTGACCTTTGCCATCATAACCAAAACGAGCGGTTTTCAGCAGAGCGCGGGTATTGCACTGCCTGAGTGCGGTTGTAAGATCCTCGGCACTTTGCACCGGCCACCAGTCGGCGACGGGTATGTCCAGCTTGTTGAGAAAGGCTTTTTCAACGCTTCGGTCCTGCGAAATTTCAAGAGCTTTCTGGCCTGGAAAAAGGGGGGTGAGGGCGGCAATGAGCTCGGCAGCTTCAAGCGGGATATTTTCGAATTCGAAGGTCACGACATCACAGCTTTGCGCAAAATCTCGCAAGGCACTCTTGTCATCAAAGGCGGCAATGGTATGAAATTTGGCAACCTCGAAGGCAGGTGCATTTTCATTGGGGCAGTAAATGTGGGCCACCAGACCAAGCTTTGCTGCTGCTTGCGCAAGCATGCGTCCGAGTTGGCCACCACCCAATATGCCGATTATACTACCTGGGGGAAGGGGGGAGCTGATCATCCTGTATTATCATCCGGAACGTCAGCGACACTGCTGGTGCGCTTTTTGCGCCATGCAATAAGGCGGTTCATCAGCTGGGGATCTGAAACAGCCAGTATCTGCGCGGCCAGCAGTCCGGCATTGGTTGCTCCGGCATTGCCGATTGCCAATGTGCCAACGGCGACGCCAGCGGGCATTTGTACGATGGATAACAGGCTGTCCTTGCCAGAGAGCGCCCGACTTTTAACCGGTACGCCGAGTACGGGTAATTCTGTTAGAGCGGCGACCATGCCCGGCAGATGTGCAGCACCACCGGCTCCGGCGATAATAACTTTCAAACCGTTTTTTCGAGCGCTCTTCGCGTATTCATACAGCCGCTCGGGAGTGCGGTGGGCAGAAACAATGCGGGTTTCGAAAGGCACATCAAGTTCTTCAAGAACCTGGGCACCATTTTGCATGGTCGGCCAGTCGGACTGGCTGCCCATGATCAGACCCACTAGGGGAGATGAGCTGTTCATTGGCTCTCCATCCTCTTCAACGTTGCAAAAAAACAAACTATTGGAATGGGGCGGCCTTGGCAAGAGGTTGGTTGGAGCCAAAAATTGTCCAGAGGCAGGGAGGATCAGGCGATGATATCGGGCATCAGGCGATCTTCCAGCTGGCGGATTTCGTCTTTAATCGTGAGTTTTTGCTTCTTCATGCGCGAGACTTTGAGTTGATCGGATTCAACAGCGTCAATCAACTGGCGGATTTCTTCATCAAGACGGCGATGTTCGAGTTTGAGCGTTGTGAGTGAGCGACGCAACTCATTATCCGGTTCGCTGTCCATGAAAACCTCTTTTTTATGTCCGCTCGGGATCTGTCTTGTCGAAATGATTCTATTTTTTGCGCGTGGCTGTTGCTTCGTTTCTACTCTTGTTCATGTTTGCAAACAAGATGAAGAAGTGGATTTTTGTTCCTGTGAACCAAACTGTTCAATTAAACGCGATATTTCTTCAGTCAAAACAATGGATGTACAAGAAACGGGCAAGCTTTGATTTATTTTTAAAAGGGGTTGCCTGTCGCCAAAAATTTCAAAGATCGGATTAGACAAGGCGCGGCCAATCTGCAACAATATGGTGTTGATATAATTTATTTTTGAGGGAGGAATGCGAACATGTCGCTTGACGCACATATCGATGAACTGGCGGAAAAACACAGAGAGCTGGACCGCAGGATTGAAAGGGAAGAAACCCACCCTGGAAGCGATGACGTCTCTATACACGAATTGAAAAAAGAAAAATTGCGATTGAAAGATGAAATGGAAAGGCTGAAGGCCGGCGCTGGCGAATAGCCCATCTGAATTATAAAAAACTGCAAGCCCGGGGGTTTCCCTCGGGTTTTTTTTTAGGGGGTAGGAGCGTGCACAAGGACGAGAAAACGAGGGCTACAATCATTGGTTCTGTTGCCATTCCGATCTGGGCCAGTATCTCGGTTTTCACATATCTGACGGGGGATGTGCCGCCCTTTCAGCTTGTTGCCATGAGCTTTTTTGTGGCGACGCTGGTGGGAGCTGGGATGATCTGGATGCAGGGTGTTGACCCGCGTTTGCATTCCCTGAACATAGGGGCGCTGGTCCTTGGGGTTGCAGGGTTGTTTGGCTATCATTTCTTTTTCTTTCTCGCTCTTCGTCATGCGCCGGTTCTGGAGGCCATGCTTGTCAATTATCTGTGGCCTCTCCTGATTGTCTTGTTCTCCGCATTGCTTCCGGCCAGGCACGGCATTGGCGGCTTGCGCTGGTGGCATTTGGCTGGAGCTATCACTGGATTTGCCGGCGCGGGCCTTGTGCTGGTTGCCGACAAGGGGGGGAGCAGCGGCGCGAGTGAAGTTGGGAACTGGCTGGGCTATGGTGCAGCGCTGGCCGCCGCTTTCGTCTGGTCGAGTTATTCGGTTGCATCACGTTTTTATTCAGATGTCCCGACGCAGGCTGTCGGCCTCTATTGTTTTGTCACCATGATCGCGGCGAGCCTGGCTCATCTCGTTTTTGAGCAAACCTTCTGGCCACAGACAGGTGTCGCCTGGTTTGCGGTTCTGATGCTGGGGATCGGGCCGGTTGGTGGCGCCTTTTATTTCTGGGATTATGGCATGAAACGGGGGGATGTGCGTCTGCTTGGCGTGCTCAGCTATTTTGTGCCGCTCTTGTCTTTTCTGGTCTTGATCATAGCTGGAATCAGCTCGCCCGAACCCATCATCTGGATTGCCGCTGGGTTGATTATCGCGGGGGCCGTTCTGGCGGCTCAAGACAAGATATTTCAACGCAGGTCATGATTGCGCAGCTCGGTATTAAGGGCGTTTCCAGGTGGTTTCGCCGTTCACGGTCTGCTGATTGTTGAAGGCCTGCCATTTTTCGATCGCCGTGTTGTCCGACGTGAATTCGATGCTGCTTTGATAGAGGAAGTTTTCTCCTTCGAGCTGGCCCCCATTGCCATTGCAGATCGCTCTCATGTCCTTGACGAGACAAGAGAGCGTATAGCCATAGGCTTCATCTCCCCCTGTCACACGGTACACACCATTCTCTTCGCGCACACTCATTTTGATATCGTCATTTCCCTGATCAACCCAGCTTCCTGCAAAACTGCTTTCAGGGGAGACCGGATCGCTGGCGGCCAAAGTGCTGTTGTGAGTGAAAATCGTGAAGGCAAGGCATAAGGCCATAAAGCGGGTTGAGTGAAAAGACATGTTGAGATTTTCCTATTGATATATATTTTTTCGGGTTGCCATTCTACTGCTCTTTGAAAGCTCGTCGGATCTGGTCCATCAAAGGTTTGAGGAAATAGTTGAGCGGTGTGCGCTCGCCGGTACGGATAAAGATCTCGGCCGGCATGCCGGGAAGCAGTTTCTGACCGTCCTTGAGCCGCAGATACTGTTCTTTGGGGATGACCACTTCAACGTTGAAAAACGACATGTTGGTGTTAGGATCGATGACCTGAGCCGCGGATATCTTTATGATCGAGCCATCGAGAACCGGGGTCGTCCTCGCATCAAAGGCCGAGAGGTGAATGGCGGCTTCCTGCCCTATCTTGACCTGGTCGACATCCGTGGGGGCAATGCGTGCCTCGACAATGAGGTGGTCATTTTCAGGGATGATTTGCAAAATCGTTTTGGCTGGCGAAATGACACCACCAACGGTAAAAACAGTCATATTGTGAATCTGCCCGGTTTGCGGAGCGCGGATATCAATGCGGCGCAATTTTTCTTCGAGGGCCGTTTCTTTTTCCCGCAGCTCATTGGACTGGGTCTGGGTTTGACGGATTTCCGAGAGTACTTTCTCACGAAACTCCTTGCCGACCTGCAAAATCTGCTGCTCTATTTCTTCTATGCTGCCACGGGCCTGGGCAATGCGGGCACGCAGGTCGCCAACATCTCCGGTCAATTGGGCCTTTTTCGCCCGGATAGCATCCATGGTATCACCGCTGATGATACCCCGTTGAGCGGCCCCTTTCTTTTTCACAAGACTTCTATCAATGATATCAGCTTGTTCCTGCTTGGCTTTTTTCTGTGTTTCCAGCCCCTTGATCTGTTCGTTCAACTGGATTATGCGCTGGCGTAAGATTTTGACCTGCCCAAGTTTACCGTTTTTACGAACCTCGAACAGGGATAGTTGACCGCGGATCATATCGGCGATTTCGGGGTTTGTTTTGAGAGCGATGAGGTTTTTAGGGAAACGGATCTTTTTGGCATTGTCGCGTTCTCCCTTCAGGCGTGCCATGCTGGCCTGAAGCTCATGCAAATGTCCGGTGACAATGGTGTGATTGGCTTTGATGGACGTATCGTCAAGGCGCACGAGCAGGTCTCCGGCTTTTACGAGATCACCATCGTGCACGAGAATTTTTCCGACAATCCCTCCTTCAAGATGCTGCACGGTTTTGATCTTGGATTCAACACCAAGGGTTCCTTGCGCGACGATGGCT
>JAUTBV010127115.1:0-12498 GCA_032361325.1 Lepetodrilus fucensis | reverse complement strand
TCAACTGTTAGGCAAGAATAAGACTTAAATGCAACATTATGTACAGTCACTATATTTCTCTACCAATGTTTGTACAACATCATACTTAATTACTTTTGTACTATTACTGTATTACGACTTTGTACATTGCAATGTATGCTGTATACCACTGTGAGTCGTTTAAGCTAATAAAACTTGACTTGACAGTGTTCAGACAAGTGACAAGTTATAAGTAGACCTACACCAAGACAACCTCAACGAAACTCACATGACCCTTTGTATTATTATAGCATTATTAAGCATCCCTGTAGTACTATAGCATTCAAAGTGTAAAACCTCTCAAGTTTCTATCTCTAAATAAATCATAATCCGTTTAGAATCTAACAGCAAACTCGACACAAAATCAACACGTGAGTAGTGGTTCGTATTGTCCGGTGACAGTTGATTACTATCACAGACAGCTCGGGTAACCGAATACTTTCTGTTCTGTAACCGAATACCTCTAATACCCGGCCTTTGATTAAGAGAAGTCCCCACCCCCTTATAGATGCAGAATTCAGACAGGAAATTACTGATCTCACCAATAGACCTGTAAACTGGTTCCGAAACGAAAGCCCGGAATTTAAAAAAACAAAACAATATCCGCGGTACTATAGGAATCACGCCAAGAATATCCAGGACGTGCTTCATTTCAAAGACCCAGTGATTGGATTTCTCCGGAGATTTCGAATGTTTAGGTTTTAACAGTAGTTCCAGGAGCTTGTTTAGAAAGCCAGCGATGACAACGGAAGAAAAAGACGTGGGGATGACGATGCCTGAATTTGGCGGTGCTCCCCCGCCCCCGAGAACACTCCCAGTAAAGGAAATCATCATGGGTTCCATCGTTCTGGCCCTGTTCATCCTGTTCGCGACATTCGCCGGTGTGTTCAGCGCAGCTAAGCAGGAGAAAACCTCCCTGGAACCTCAAGCGCAGAAAGGGAGGTTCCACGACAAGACATGCTTCAGCAAGACCTGCTTGGAGATCTCCGGCTACACCATGTTCAACATGAACCTCACCGCCAACCCTTGCGAGGACTTCTACAACTACGCCTGCGGGAACTACAAGCGCTACCATAAAGTGGAGGCTGACAGCAAGCAGACTACCCTGTTTTCAACGATGACGAAGGATGTGAAGGACAAATTGAAGACGATCCTAGAGAGCGACGTCAAGAAGAAGGAATGGGTAACGGAGAAGAAGCTAAAGATGATGTTCCAGTCTTGTAACGACGACTACCAGCTGGAGAAGAAGAAGGGGAAGCCGTTGATCGACCAGTTTCTCAGCAAGATGCGTGGATGGTATGTTCTGGCGAACTGGAACCCGTCCACGTACGACCTCAACGGGATCTTGAAGGTCGTCCAGGCGGACTTCATGGTGGATGCTCTGTTCTCCATGAGGGTTTACTCGGACATATTCGAGCCGACTAAAACTGCAATTAGGGTAAGGTTAAAAGGTTTCGTAATCATTGGGCCGTGCTATAGATATATATGTTACAGTCAATGTCTAAAATCAGGCAATGTGTAAAATGACTCAAATCTTCAGTGAATTTTCATTCACAGAGTCAAATTCTTTAATGCCTGAAATGAAAAACCGAATGCAATTATTTGGCTCATTGACTGCAATGAGTTTTATGAAACAATTGCTTTTGGATTGACTCTATATAATAGTAAAACCTGAAACTTAACAATATCATGTTTGCTGTTTTAGCATTAATAATAGCTTTTGCTGTTATATGTTACAGTTTTACCCAGCTGGGACTGGCCGCTATATGCGTTGGTCGTACTATACGAGTAGTAGATATGAAAATGTAAGTACTAGTATTAATTAAATATATAAATCATTAAACTAATATGATTTGTTGCTTGTCAGATATCTAAAAAATAGTGTTAACATGATTGTCAGCTATCTAGAAAATGGTGTTAACAGGCTTGTGTTAATAGAAAAATATGTTAACAGCTACAGTGCACTCTGTATAGAAATACAACGTTCTATATATTTGCGATATGAGACTGAAAAGTGAATTTGACTAGAAAGCCACTGTGTTATTAATTCATCGTCTATTTCATATATCTGAATATTGTATAGAAATGTTCTTCATTTTTTTAATATTATTATTATTATTATTATTATTATAATAATAATAATAATATTATTATTATTATTATTACAATATTATAATATTATTATTATTATTAGTCTATATTATTATTATATTATTATTATTACTACTGTTATTAGTATTATTTTAGTACTATTATTATTATTATTATTATTATTATTATTATTATTATTATTATTATTATTATTATTATTCGCATTGGACGTTTGGCCCATGCAAAGATGTTATATTGTCATTTTAATACATTTCAGCATTCTACTCAAAGCTAATTCTAAATTACAGATCCGCAAAGCGTATAAAGCGTTCATTACTCGGGTGGCTAACTTGATTGTGCGGGACTCTGGGGTTACCATGTCACCGGATGCCCAGGCCGACAAGATTAGTACGTTCGTGGACGACGTATTCTTCATAGAACACAAATTAGCAACGGTAAGTTACCATAGACCTATAACTTAAAGGGACTCAAAACACCAAAGTAAAAGCTAAAAAACTGATGATCCTACACCACATACACATACACCACATACATAGGTTGACAGGATCGTGTGCAATGTTGATATGTGACGTCATCCAAGTTACGTCATGTTCCGGAAACCTATGCAGATGAGAAGTCATCGCCATTTTCAAAATAATGGATAGTTTTCATCCGTCAAGGAAAATGGCCTATTTAGATGGGTTTGTGTGGTATTTCATGCCTGAAAGTGTGGATTCTTGCAAATATTGATCTATACATTACGTATGACCAATAATAAAAATGGGCATAGGTATAAAATCACTGTAAGAGTCCTTTTAACGTAAACAGAACAACGTCATTGTTCTTTTCTCGATATGGCTGTCTTGGCTTTACAACGCATACCGTCACAGATCATTGACATATTATAGCCTACAGTACCGGTCTCTGAGCAAGATTTTACCTGCAAATAAATACATGTGTTTTTACTTTACAAGCAGTTACTTTCTTTTCTGGCACTGAATAGGACAGTATCCGTGTCTAGTAAATGTTTCTATTGGCTTTTCACAGCTAGGCCGCGCCAGTTCGTACAATTACGATGCGTTCCAGGATGCGAATCAAATATCATTGGACGATCTCACCTCCCAGACAAAAGGAGTGGTATGTATATATACTTTAATTACTCTGTGCCCGTATTCACGAAATTTCGTACGTAGAAAAACTTGGACATAACTGGTTTTCTGCGTATGTGAATTTTTAAAGAGATCCTTTCTCACTAAGAAGTTCTTAGCTACGAAATTTCGAGAACACGGGTCCTGCAACCCGTTGCTCAGGTGCCCGTTGAACGACGCTCTTGTAGTGCTACAATAGTTGTAACTGGGCTTCCGCCACAATAGAAAGCGTTGACGTTACAATAGTTGTAGCCTACAAGAGCGTCGTGCAACAGGCACCAAAACAGTTGTAGCGCTACAAAAGTTGTAACTGGGCTCCCGCCACAATAGAAAGCGTTGACCTTACAATGCTAGCGTAACGTCACATTAGTTAATGGAGGTTTAATGACACATTAATATATACAACCGGGCCCTGAGCAACGGGCCCCTGGTTTCATGTTGTAAAAGCTACTTTCATAAGGAGTGGCATTCAGTTTACAAACTGGCTTTGCATGTTATTCTAATTAACTGTTCTTCCTTGGCACAGATACGCTACACAGAGCAAGCGTCGTATTTTTTCGAGGACTCACAGATTGGAGGAGACAAGAAGACGATCGTCACTACGATGGACTATCTGAAGGGCCTCTCCGACATGATAAATGGCCTCTCTTCCGGAGATTCCGCCAGGTAATGTAGGCCAACAATAAAAAAGACTCATCTATTTATTTAATATTTAATCTACAACGCCCATTTTGCTAACAATTCTGCTCTAAATACCCAAACCGCCACCCGCCAGGATGTATTTAATATTATTCTTTTGTATCAGTTATATGCGTCTTAATCAATGTATGTGTAACACTTTACAGCTGTAAATAGAATAGCTATACCTTTTATGAAGAATACGGATATGCAAAACTCCAATCATCATCTTCTCAAAACAGTTGTATTGTGGAAGTTAGAATAAGCTGGTCCCGTATTCTCGAACTTCTTAGTGAGCAAAGATCTCTTAAAAAATTAACATAAGCAGAAAACCAGTTTGGCAAATTCTTAGTACTTACGAACTTCTTAGGACTTACGAAGTTTCGAGAATACGAACTTGTTCTCAGGCGACGATTTGTGCACGTGCTTCAGGAAGATGCACAACTACATGGTATGGCGTGTAATGGAGGAGTACGTCATGGATCTGTCGTGGGAGTACGTCCACGCCAACAGGGACATCTACGTCGCCATCACCGGCCAAACGGAGTTCCGGGGGAAGTGGAACTATTGCTTTGGTTACGTCAGCCAATACATGCCCGAGGCTCTGGGTGCTCTATTTATAGCCGACCATTTCGTAGACAAGAACAAGGCCAAGGTGTGTAAAACGGATCTTTGTGATGCCGTATTAATCTAACATTTTAATTTATTTCTAAATTGGTGTTTAGAGTCGCTTTCTAAATTCTTTCACTAATTCTCTCTCTCTCTCTCTCTCTCTCTCTGTCTCTCTCTCTCTCTCGCTCTCTCTCTCTCTCTCTCTCTCTCAAACACACACACACACACACACACACACACACACACACACACACACACATATAACGCAGGTATATACTAACATCCTTATATATTTACATCCTTATAGGATATTGAACTACGTGTACGTATTTTCAACATGCGTATACTTTGAATAGGCACCTATGGTCCATCTTTGACAAATTACGTATGGTCGTGTGTTCATGCAACGATAAAGTATCTCCAAATAGCATTGACTACTGGTTCAGAGCCTGTTTCCTGTTTTCTCCAGTGTAATTCATGCGTTGCCTCTGTCGCAACCTCGTACAACACGCAATGGTAGGTACGGCTACAGCATGAAGCATTCCTAATTGCTAGTTATATTAGCCTAACGAGCTTTGTCTTTCTTGGGAGTTCTTGTTTGCCTAATCCCGTCTAATGGGCGACATCCTTGTCTCTGACTTAATGGATTCCCCAACCGTCGTAAAAATTGAAGGAATAGATTTCTCTTTTATTGCAATGGGATATCGTAGGCTATATTTACTTGTACAGAACTCAGCACACTTGTCAAATCCTTTTTGATTTTACGTCAATAGAATGTCGAAATTAAGTTCATGGACTTACAAAACATTTAATTTTAGGAAGTACTTGCACGTCTTATTTTAAGACGTAAGCCAATATTGTGAACATAATAATTTACTTTGAAAAATAGTACGGCAAAAGCGTTGTTGAAAGGAAATCAGCTTTCTATTCTGACAATGTTGATTCTTCACTCCAAATACCTTTGGGAATTAATGGAAATACTTACAATTACGAAGTAGCCTAAGTATACACATTTTTAATCAACATCAGCCTAAGAGCATTGCGAGTGTGTTGTTAATATTTGTATAGAAAACATCATGGAATATCTCAGATATATGCCTAATGCACCTGAAGAAGGACGTATTTTTCCCTGATTACTAAAAGCTTCCAGAAATCTACGGTGGTGATTACTCAGGCGACGTGAGCATTAAACCATCACCAGGGAACGCCGGTGTAAGTAGGATACGGAAGCATGTCGCAAAAACATCATTTGCGTCTCAGCATTCTCGATTTGTACTAAACTTCCATACCGGATTTGAATTCACTTAGGCGACATATTGACTGTCGGTTAAATGCCTAAATTTAAATAATGCATCAACAGAGATGACATTGTATACACTAAGCATACATCATGTCCCTTGGAGGATAATTAGTACGAATGACGGATAGTCTTTTTTTAATATATATATTCTAGTCAAAATAGTCAAACAAAATATATTGTTATGGAATATATATTTTAAAAAATATAATATTAAACAAGTGACACCTAATCCGGATTGTGAAATAAGACGGGAAGTAGAATTCGGACAAAATGTGAAAAGTTCAATGTAATGCTGATAAACATATTTTCAAATGTTTAACTATAGTATTTAATACTTTAGAAACCATTAGCTAAAGAATTATACTTGTAACGGGTTTTTCTATATGTAGTTATAACATAAAATATCCACACACACAAGTGTGTAAAAACTTTACCTCGTCTGAATAAAATGGTATTATTTCCAACATATTTCCGTATTCACACCACTACCGGAAAGCCAAAATTAAACATTCCTGTAAGTTTCCATACGGATCCGGAATTTTAAATTGTTGCTCATGTCCTTCCTGTGACCGTAGATTAAAAGTACACACCAATGATGTTCTTAATCGATATCAAGGTTGCCGTGGAAAGTTGAGTATATCAACTAGATGTAGTATTGTGTCTCCAATACAAGTATGAGAACAATATTCAAATTTAAAACAATTTGGATAGATTTTAAAAAATCAAGGAGAAAGCTTGACAACTTGTACAACGGAATAACTTCACGAGGGTAAGTGTGGTGATAGAGGAAGCAAACACTTTGTATGATATGAAGTCCGTCATGTAAGATCTTGATACACAATATAAAACTCCGTGAGGAATAAAATGTCCTACCTGTTGTGAGGCGGTGTCGGTCGCTGATCGGAATGGCCGATTTGGAATCCACTACGTGGGTTTATAAAACTTTCGTCAAAAGCTTGGAGGCGTAAGGGTAGGGACACAAATGCTAATGGCGCGGGTCACGTGTTGCGCGTCACGTGCTCACCGGCAGAAAGCATCCGTCTCAGTCTGAGATACCTTGGTCGGAAGCGCACGA
Source organism: Lepetodrilus fucensis (assembly GCA_032361325.1). Taxonomy (NCBI): domain Eukaryota; kingdom Metazoa; phylum Mollusca; class Gastropoda; order Lepetellida; family Lepetodrilidae; genus Lepetodrilus; species Lepetodrilus fucensis. The sequence goes on along the minus strand of JAUTBV010127115.1, from coordinate 5,576 downwards.
TCCGAGTGCTACTGCTGCTGCTGCGGTAGTGCTATAATGGAGCGAACAACGACAAGGGCTGCCTGCCTGAAAGCCGGGCATATTATCAGTGAATAGTTTAATAACGTGTTCATTTACGTTAACAATGACGCTTTTTTTCTGAAGAGCTACTATATACGGAGTCGGCCGGGTACAGGAGCGGCAATGCAATTTGTAGGTCTTTTATATCATAAAGCGTCATTTAACTATTCAGGATAGCCGTGGACGGCGATGCCTAGATGCCTGTGTTCGACGGACAACGCATGTATGCTATAACACATTGCATCGCTCTCGTCGTGACTGAGGAACTCCCCAGTGTCGGCCGTCAAACCTCGCCCGGGGAATATTCTCCGCCAAATACATTTCAGACGCTTTGTGTCCAAAGAAACAATGATGCCGTCATTGACATCTGTTCGGGGTCTGGTGCCCGTTGCACGATGCTCTTGTGGTGCTACAATAGTTGAAACTGGGCTTCCGCCACAATAGAAAGCGTTGACGTTACAATAGTTGTAGCCTACAAGAGCGTCGTGCAACGGGCACCTGCTCGTTATAAGGTGCAGCCCGACTCGTTACGATGGACGTTAGTGCTCATCCGGGCATCCGTTCCGTATACACACGGATGATTTGGTATAGAAGTCGTATTGTACGATTGTTCTCGTGTTTGATAGCAATTTGATTGCCATTCCCCGCATGTACATATCGCATGAATATTACAAATGATCTCATAGTCGTTAATTACAGAATGGTATTGATCTACACACGCGATAAGCGGTACGTATAGATTCGTGTGGGTGTACAGACGATGCGTATAGCTATCGCGCATTCACATCATGCGAAGAGATATGATATACTGTAAATCATGAAATTTTAACGAGCATAAAACTTTATCGAATAGTACTAGTATGCAGGATTTCCATTTTTATACTGTATCCAACATGGTTATTTAATGACGGACTGGTATGATGTTAATAGATTCCAGAACAGAACAGAACAGAACAGAGTTTATTCTCATGAAAAATCACATTATGTGATATAATGAGAAATAATGAGATCTAATGAGAAATACTGAGAAATAGGAACACATTCGCATGATGGACTGAAAGTATATGATGTTTGAAGGAATAATGTAAGTAAAAGAATCTTATTTAAACCATTTATCATTTATTCATCAGAAAAGGATTGGCAAAAAAGTTATCCAATTTACTAAAAATCCGCTCCTGTGTAGTTTCATAAATAATGTGCATATATCATAAAGTAAAAAAGAAATATATAGAATAAAGAAACAGGAAAGCGACTCGAAACCCTAATTCACCCCCACCCCCACCTCCAACGCTCCACACACTCACACCCCAACCACACACACACACACACACACAACTTCCCCAACCCCCACCCCCCACCCCTAAAGAAAAACGAAGAAAAAAAAGAATTCTGTGTTTGGGGATGTAGGGAGAGAATCGAGGCATGTTTAACCATGACCAAACCATAGAGGTACGTTGCTTCCTGTATTGCATTTCTGTATCCAGTAAAGGTTGGTGTAGGGAAGGAATACATATTAACTAAGCGGAGAAACGAATGCGTGAGTCGAGAAAGAAAACATCGGAAGACTAGGCCAAAGTAATGAAGAAATAGGCGTCACATTAAAAAGAAGATAAAACGAAAATAGCTTGATGTGCCTGCTATATGCTATTACTCAATGGCGTGTCCAATGCACGTATATCTGACGTTCAGAGATCACTTGGTACAGTATCATGGTAGATCCACTAATATATATATTAATTGGGGTTTATAGCCGCATTCAAGATTATTTCAATTCAATCACGGCGTGTCAGTTTATGACAGGCGTGAAACCGCAACATCCGTAGCGCTGAGTGTTGTAGTAAACCTGCGAGCACCAGCTGGTACTGACAATGTATTTAATTCACTCATATCACAGCTTGTCAGTTTAGGGCAGGAGGAAACCCGCAACATCCGTAGCGCTGAGTGTTGTAGTAAACCTGCGAGCACCGGCTGGTACTGACAGACCAAGAATGCTCCACTAACAACGCGAGATAACATGTTCCGGTTACCAACCCAATTATTGTGTTAAATAATAAGTTTCATCAATAATGTATTCATGATCAGAAATATTTGCTGAATATATAATCACCTACCACCAAGGGAATCAATATTGCGAAGCTCTTTTTTAATATTTATAAAAAGATTTTTGTAAAGGGCACACTTACTATTAATCCTGTTATGTTGCCAAGCATTAAACCAACAATTAAAAAGTATTTTCACGCCGCCACATAGGTAATTATATGCCTCTACATGCAAATAAATACTTACAACTTATATCTGTCTGGTTAAGGCGTTAACAAGTAAAGGAACCACAATAGTATTGTTACTAATGTAAATCGATTAGTGCTTGTCACATTATTATCTAGACATGAAATTGAAACTACGTATATTCTGTTTTTCATGCAACAGATACGTCAACGTGTATTCATATGACTATAAAAAGAACATGTTTCAAAGAAAACTTTAGTCTTCGTATCGAACACTCAGACAGGTAGTCTATACTCATGGGGAAATATGTTTTCATAACCGAAAGCGCCTTCGTGGATTACAATGATTAATAATTCATTAGATTAGTCGTGGAAAGACTTTTTATAACGTGCTTACTGACGCATTAGTTATGATATATATATAAGCGGTGGATAACACGTTACTGTGACGACATGTTTCTTAAGCTTCATAGATGAGTGATTGTGTACAATTGAACTCGTATTTCGAATGATACTCGACATGACCAATGAATGCATGCTAATTTCAATATTGATTCTGGTGGGTGTTCCTATTTATATCAACTCATGAAAGCAACACTAACGGTCTCGTAATTCGTAAGTGTTTATGTTTTCTTTAAGTATAACATCCGGACGATTAATAGGACACAGAGTACCGATAACGTACAATCGGGGTACCAGCATTAATAGTCCGGCAGAAAGACTGTACTGCGACCGATTCAGAATGATTTGTGGGGTGATCCTACCCTTGAACAATTCCGAGAGGCGATTATTGGGCGATGATAGCGATTGTTCTGATGACGTCACAGTATTTTCTTCATCATCTATCATCGGTCACGTTACTCCTGATCGTGTACGATCTATTGTTGGTTCTTAGCTGAGTACACGTCCTTGGACTGAAACCAAACGCACAAACCACTTCCGATGTCAAGTCCATCTTCAAAACTGCTCATGGCGCATCCCCGAGCTTTAAGAACATTATAATTGGTTTTTTTCTGCAGATTTATGAGAGCCATGATCGACAGGCGTATTCTCCTGGACACGTGATCTGCACGCCCGGTCTGATGCTTTGCACCAAATACTGGTAGTCCAAATATGCACAGCGTTTAGGATAACCGAGTACTAAGTGCTTGAACAGATATGCCAGCATATCCGCTAGACATACTTGTCAATAGAACTATTTTAATATGCAGTAGCTTCTTTGGTCGGAACTCTGTCAAGCATATCGGCTAGATATACTTGTCAATAGAACTATTTTAATATGCAGTAGCTTCTTTGGTCGGAACTCTGTCAAATTTTTTTTTTTTTTTCAGTATGTATATGTATATACATGCTTACTTATATATATATATTTCTAGTTGAATACTGTACCGTGCATATGTCACGAGCCATCGTTGGCTATAATATTATACGTTCTCGACCAATCGCACTGGACTATCATCTTTGCCGTTCCCATCGTTAAATCGCTCTAAGTTAAATGGATTGAAACATTTCACAGGGTTTTATTTAAACTGTGACGGGCACAAACAATTAGGAATTCGACGATGTCGATGGCACAACCATCGAGGTATAAGTATGTCGACAGACCTACTGCATTGACGTCTTGTGTATCCTACATTCCAAAATGTGAAATAGATTCCATTTATCGAAGTTTCTGCTATCAATAGTATAAGCGCCTGTTTAATGCCAAGCTATCTTTATCTACCAATATGAGCGAAACCAATGAAACCCACTGACAGGTCATGAGCAATCGGTCGATGACGCAAATCCACCGGTACCAATCCACCGATGGCACATGACACACACATACAACGTCATCAGTAGGGAATTGACAAACCCATAACGGTTGAAAGGCCTATTCCAAACAAACATAACGAAATGTATATATATATATATATATATATATATATATATATATATATAATGCCAAACTTATCGATCCTAATATATCCTAATATATATATAATGCCAAACATATCGATCCTAATTCCTTACAGATTCGACTGTTAATAATGACGTTTACATAGTAGTAGTTTATCACCGGGGGTCAACAAACGCCCCCGCCCCTCCACCCCTCGCTTTCACAGCACCAAGGACCCAACATAATGTCTCCCTCATTTGAATGGTTCAATGTGACATGTAAATTTGCATGTAATATATAGTTCAATTCCCCAGCATCTTCATTTGCATGAAGCGAATCAACGATTATCACCAATAGAATTCATAGATTTAGATTTAGAAAGTGTGGGTTTACGTAAATATGCGAGGGAGGAGAAGGGATGGTGTCATTTTATCAAGATGCATATTCTTATTATAAATGTATATGTACTGCAGCGAGAGCCTAATCCAAGACTAAGTTCGCTCTATTGACAATATTTCCTTGAAACTTTTACAAAACAGTAGACCAGCAGCTTGTCCAATATAGAAGCCCGAGAAAACTACATGAGAAAATACATTCTACTATCATTTAACGACTGCCTGAATGATGTATCAATGTCCAAATATTCGAATTATGAAAGAAAATCATATTTAAACATATGTACATGTCTATTTGTTTCATTAAAAAAATCACAGATAGGTTAAACAGATCACAACATCCACACAGCGTTTATTTTTCTAAGAAAAGAAAAAAACGAGGCCGCAATTTGATGTGTGTATTTACCTGATATTCCCTTAGTCCAATTCCTCCATGGAAATTAGTTCTCAAAATGGGCCTCCTCGCAGAGCAAATTGACTCAAAGACGTCGCACGGCTCACCTTATCTCCGTGTGTTTGTTTGGTGAAGACCCCGATGGACAAGTTAATACCCATGTAATTCCCGCTAATATAGCCCCGTGCAGCACAGCCCCGCCGCCATCTTATGTCACTGATAAACCGCACACTGAGCAGCATTAAACAGTCTATTTTAATTACGAAATTAAGGTGTGTCCATGTGAAAGCGATGGTTTTTATATTAAGCAAACCTCAAGTCTATGAGACTTAAAGCAGTTCTAAAGACGTCCGTTCTAAATTTAGCCGCATATTGGCAATAGAATTGGGAAGGATTTCAATAGCCGACTGTCTGTTACGGCGGGACCCCGGTACACTGACGTTGTGTTACGTCACGTACTCTCGTCCACTGTGTCCACTGACGTTGTGTTACGTCACGTACTCCCGTCCACTGTGTCCACTGACGTTGTGTTACGTCACGTACTCCCGTCCACTGTGTCCACTGACGTTGTGTTACGTCACGTACTCCCGTCCACTGTGTCCACTGACGTTGTGTTACGTCAC
>JAUTBV010127104.1:0-12498 GCA_032361325.1 Lepetodrilus fucensis | reverse complement strand
ACACACACACACACACACACACACACACACACACACACACACACACACACACACACACACACACACACACACACTAAGTAATATATAAGGGAGAGATGGATATTATTATGTGTACACGTACTTCCCGTGACAGTTAAATACAAAAACGGCAAATTTTCCAAATATGAATTTTATTGAAATGCAGTCATTCTGAAAGTTTAAATGACATTATACAGATATCAAAACAAAAAGAAAGTTATCCAGTTCCAGTTCAAGGCCATTGTCGAGTCCTTTGCCATGTCGACACCGTATTACCACACACGTAGTATATAATGTGCGGTGTTTTGGCATCCATGTAAATTTGTGTAAACATTGCATACATGTATTATAATCACAAACGATTAATTGATGATGCAATATGTAGGCTACTGTTTTTAAAATAATGCAATATACATCTACGAACTCATATTATCGATGACTGAACAAATGACCACAGGAATAACACTGTTGATTCGTACTAAAACTATCACACTAATAAGAAATAGAATATATAAAATGGTTGTTTACTTGAAGAAATCCATCTTGATGTTGTCGGAATAATAATAGGCAGACTCATCTAAGTTATTAACGTTCTTCTTGTTGAAATCAATCAGATATGTCCAGTTGATTTGATCAGCCCGGGGTGACTTGAATCATGTATAAATCGTTGACCTTCTTCTCGCTGGAGTCCACCAGAGATGCCAAAAATTATCATGAATAGTCCAGCTTATAGTCATTGTCAAAGATTTCGTGGCATTTATTTCGATTTTTAATGAATTTTACAATTTTTGAAAGTTTGTCACGAAACGTCTTCGACAGGGATTGAATCCAGCCGAGAGGTGAACACGTTTGCATGCATTAACCTTCCTTCCACTAGTGACAACCATAATTGCCCAATGTATAGATGTGTATGGGATGAAGCATCTCGGTATACTCGTGTTGGGAGGATACATTCACGTATGTTTATCACTGATTGTATTGCCTCGAAAGATTGATGAATTAAAGTTTCGTGTCTGGACGCTATAGTTAAAATCAATGCATGCCTTTCTACTCGTATTTAATTGCTACGTTACAATTACCATACAATCGTTTCAATGTACATGCTATAGAGACAATGCAGAATGTGTGGACATAATTAGAGACGACACACTATCTCAGTGTACGAAGCACTGCACATATATATGGAAAGGGAATATTAGTTGAAGACATTGATACTGGGGAAAATATATGAATACAAAAGAAAAATGTATATGACATGAAATGAAAGTATACAAATGAAAGTATGCAAGACATGATTCAACATGCAAAAGTACATATACTATATTCATTTATAACCATTGAACTCTGTGAATGAGTTTGTGAATACATTGTATAATAATCCTACCATGAATGAACGCAGTCAAGTGCTTAATATTTCTTAATACTAGTATTGGGATTTGGTAACCCAATATTTATTTCTTCTTTAGCGCATTTCCTTGGCTTTATTGAGTTCCACAACAACCAAGTCTAGATGTGGCATGTATAACATATGGAACATTTCTATTATTGCATCATGGAAAACACACGAGAGATAGATAGATAGAGAGAGAGAGAGAGCGAGCGAGAGAGAGAGAGAGAGAGAGAGAGAGAGAGAGAGAGAGAGAGAGATATGACATGTGTAAACAGTGTTACAAATATATTTGGAATTATTATTATTATTATTATTAGTAGTAGTAGTAGTAGTAGTAGTAGTAGTAGTAGTAGCAGTAGTAGTAGTAGTACTAGTAGTAGTGGTGGTGGTGGTGGTAGTAGTATTAGTAGTATTAAGGGAATGTGACAGTAACATAATATGTTCGTTGTAACAAGGAACTATTTGGAACGTAATGCATAGATATATATATGAATTATATTATTTTCTATCTCATACATGTTTACTGATCGCATTTATCTTTTTTAATGATATTACGGTCTGGACATTGCGTCACACATACTGCATCCATACGATATTCCACAAACTTATCGTCTGCTAAGTGCAAATAGCACCTGACTAGGATGTCAACACGACAACGTGGCACTATACCAATTTAGAGGAGGGACACGTGACATAGATACCTCGTTTGTTTTTGTCTGTTGCATTTGCGTCGTGTAGTATAGTGGCATTCGTGTCAACAGAAGGAGTTCCTGGCAGACTACACCAATACTTCATGACCGGAAACACTAGCTAGCGCTACCGGTTAATAACAACATAACCAACACAAACTACAATGCAATATACGTAGATAAAGCATTGCGCCAGTATACCGCTGCCATCCTACAACACCAAACATTATGCACCTCTCGACGACGTAGTTTGCCCAGACCGTAACACCATCAACGACGTAGCAATGGCGCCACATTATATACAGACCAGCGAACGTCAATGACGCACGACGTCAATTTGGCTGTAGTTCAGGCGCGTAGCTGCCTATACGTAGAAGCATTCACACCAGTTTCCTAGCTAACTACATTTTTTTAAACAAACATTAATTTGGTACAGTTACAGTACTAGCCAATCCACTGACGTTGTCCTAACGTAGCAATTCAACATAGCTACTAGACTCACTCAACCATATCCTAACATTCTCAGACCTATAGTTATTGACTATGTTTTGACATTTGTTAAGTTTCGCTGTTTTGATGCTTCCGGAAGATTGGCCTTGTATGGTCGTCTGCTTCTGTGTCCTTTGTTATCATCAATAACGGGATGCTCTTCTGTTTGTCTGTAAAGTGGAGAAAGAAAATACGTATGTTTAAGGAGTAATATAAAGCTGATAAATACGTACAAGATTACACTAATTTACGGACCGTATCGAGGTTCTCTTGGGTCATTGGGCCCCCGTTCCACAGAACAATCGTAAAGCTACGAGAGTCGTAAACCTTAGCAACTCCATGCTAACGTACATAACAGAATTTATGCCGCTGGGTATCGTTTCTCGAAGCTCTCTTAGCACTCTTAGACCATAATAGCACTCGCTTTGCCGATAACTATTACATTGCTAACATAGTGCTTTGGTCTCTTAGCAGCTGAGAGAGCTTTGTGAAACGATACCCTGGTTATCATTGGGCCATACTGTCGAGTAAAGATTCAGAGAGAAACACTCACCGTTTTCGTCGCTTCCCATATTCGTACGTGCAGGTTGACTGTAACATATTCAAATAAGAAGTTTCATTGAGTTTGAACCACAATTCAGAGTATATATAAAGTGTCGTGTCTATATACAGGAAGATACCGAATTCAAGACATACATCCATGTATCCCTTGAATGATTCATACGAATTTACCCAGAACGTATTTTTGCAATTGGACAAACCATCTCGAGCTTTCTGAATACGATGTTATGATCAAGCTCAAATTGTATATATGGGGATTTCGTAAGTTTCGTAAGTTCAGGTCCTGTTTAATATTATAACTTACTTCGAGACATATACGCCTACATTTAATCTGTGTCTTTCTTACAATGGGCAATAGTGGTTCAAAAATGAGTGTTTTTATTAAAAAAAAAAGTTTTAAAAACATTGAGCATATCCAGTAAATTTAACCCACGGGCCATCAGTAAACTTGACAGTAATATATACTACTATAGATTCAAGAGGAACGGTATACCGTGAGGTACCCACGATGATACCGCGCTATCGATATATACCTGCCGAACTTGATACCGTCCTCGATGGTTTCCGGAAGGTCCCTGTTAAGAGTTTCTGGCAGCAGCAGTGCAAGGAGCCCCGCCAACACAGACAGACTTCCGAACAGCAATAGCGGAAGTGCGCGCCCGAACTGGCCCCCAACTGATACACCCTGTAATGACGCGATATCTGCACTGGTTATCTGCACAGTTTGAAAGAATCATGCTCCACGGCCATCGGAATATCTAAATTAATAAGGAGGCCAGCAGGCCTATAATAATGTAATGGAGTGGTGGAAGACACTTTGTTGTGATATAGGAATTAAAGAATCCGTGACGTGCTCGCAAGTTTACTGCAACATTCAGCACTACCGCTGTTGCGGGTTTCCTCATACCCAAAACTGACAAGCCGCCATAGGACTGAAAGAATCTTGAAAGCGGCTCTATACCCTAATTAAAAAAAAAGCCAACAACAAACAAATCCTACAATAACATGAACAAAATTCCACATACATACTCGCTCTCGTACACACAGGGAGACACGCATGCACGCACGCACACGCGCATATACATAGATACACACAAGCAAACACACACACACAAACTCGCACGCATGCACACACACACGCACGCACACACACATAGACACACACGCACACGCACGCACGCACATACACGCACAGCCTACCAGTTGAACGACGTATGGAGCTATCATGCCCCCGGCTCGAGCCCAGCTAGAACTGGCTCCAGTGGCGGAGTTTCTGATCACCGTCGGGAAGAGCTCTGACGAAAAGATGTAGATGATGGCGAATCCTGCCGTCGCTCCTAGTTTCCCGATCATGGCGAGTAGCACGGTCACCCACTGCATTGCTGGAAGTCAAGGAAGAATAAGTATATGTTAACTGGATGAAAAACGGAATATCCCCCTACGCCGTTTTCATGGTAGTTTCCGACTTGCAAGATACGGTCTTGACCGTGATACACAAATTGCTGATATAAACTATTTTAGAGACTTAATAACCCAGGATGGCAAATTGAAAGATCATTAGAAACTTTGAAACATTATACTAGAAAGTTCATCAAACTGTTTCTAATCTGCACGCAAGTCTATAACCTTTCATGAAAATGAAATGTAAGAGTATTCCTACAGTTCTTGGTATTATGTGATGTTTTAATTGGATTGTCACTGGTCACCGTATTATAGTTCTACTCAAAAACAATTGTTACCGGACATTACAAATGAGATTGCAGAGGGAGAAGATGATCCCCGCCCATCCCACCTCGTATCCGCAAATCATATAAAATCACTCCAACAAATGAAGCGTACGTAATATCACTCTGGTGTTCACTGACACTCCCCTCGCTGGAATAAGTTCCTGACACTAATATAACTGTCAAACCGACAAGAAACATCACACTATCAGTAAAGGTATTCATTCCACGTGTTGACTAGGACTCACATTTGTCGGCGTACAGGATGGTAAAAATGGTAAGGATGCAAGGCACCCCGCCAAGGATCATGGATGCGCAGTGCATCACCTTCCGTCCCAGGCGGTCCAACAGTAATATACACAGTGCGCATGCCGGAAACTCCACCAGACCGACCAACAGGAAATTGAGGTGCAAACTTCCGGCGCCTAGGTTCCCTGTGTTCAGAGAGAGACCGTAGTACACCATACTGACGACACACCTGCAAAGGACGGGTAACGAAAGTCGAATTAATTACTTTGGTCTTTTGACATAAAAATAAAACGCACCATATTTGTTTGCATTATTGAACTACATTCCAGATTATATATCATCAACTAGAGTATGAGATCCACAAAAAGAACAGATATGTAGGAGAATAATTGTGTCTTCTGGTAACATATCGCGTTTACATGATAATATGATGATATGATTTTGTTCGTTTATGAAATTCAACTCGGTGCTGAGTCAACTCAGATACAATTAGGCCTAATACATTTATATCAGCGTTGTCTTACGGATATTTTCAAGACATTAAACAATTAAAAAAGAAGAGAAAACACAATTAATAAATATTAGAACAATCGTCATTTGGATTCTTTTTTTAAAATAATAAAACAATTAAAGCAAATTAGTAGAACAAATAATTAATTGTCATTTGCAAAAAAAATATATAAATATATATTGTCATTTGGATATACTATTCACAAACGGTATACGTACCAATTGTAAAATATAATAAGAGTTCGTATGCACATGGACGGAGTACTGAAGAGCTGAAGGAAGTTGCCCTTGGGCTTCTCCTCCTTTCTGACCCCCTTCTCATTTTTCCAGGCTTCACTGGGTTGCTTGTCGAATAGCTTCTCCGGAAGTTTCACTTTGTTGACGTCTGCTGCCCGACGGATGATCACTTCCGCTTCCTGGTCCCGTAACTCGTTCATCAGCCATCTTGGAGACTCGGGAATCAACCTGAAAAGAGACATATGCTAAATATCGGCTTTCAGACAGTATATTGAGATTACATGTGATGTTGAGCAGTGTTAGAAAAATATGTCGCTCCGTCGATCCATCGGGCACAGACCGACAGATTCAGTGAAGCAGCGGGAGGTTTTGGTTATTGCTTTGGTGAAGGACCAGGAGCTTTGTAAGCTGAAAGACCAGCAGGTATTTTTGAAATGTTGTGAACACTGCCGTTGAGGCTTTATATAATAATCGTTTCTCTAGAAATGTAGAGGACAGACCAATTTCAGTTTAAGTTCTATTATCAAGTTCCAGCCAGTGATTTCCCGGTTTGGCAGAACTGGGTTTCCTCTCGTCACTAGGAGTTGGGGCTACGCAGACGGCTTTGTTCTGTACGTACAGGACCTCCTGTTTCAATCGGATCAACCGACATCCACATACGTGCTCGGAAGGTTGTTATTATGGCGGAAACGGACGAATGGACATATTTTCACGGATGGAATGTAAAGGCTTTTCCACCCGGACTACAGATGGTATATACTGACCACCAGTAGGCCAGGAAGAAGACGAGGGGTATGGACATGACCAGCTCCAGTGTGTGCCAGTTACGGATGTAATAGGCAGCTCCTGATAAAATAGTCATCCCGACGGCGAAGAACACTTCCACCATTACGCCGATGACGGTACGCTTAGACGGCCCGACAAACTCCACCCCTGTAAGAGAAATAATAATAATAATAATAATAACAACAACAACAACAACAACAATAATAATAATACTATTGATGATTATGCTACTACTACTACTACTACTACTACTACTACTACTACTACTACTACTACTACTACTACTACTACTACTACGTACTACTACCACTACTACGTACTACTACTACTTCTTCTACTACTACTTCTACTACTACTACTACTGCTACTACTACGTACTACTACTACTACTACTACGCACTACCACTACTACTACGTACTACTACCACTACTACGTACTACTACTACGTACTACTACTACGTACTACTACTACTTCTTCTACTACTACTTCTACTACTACTACTACTACTACTGCTACTACTACGTACTACTACTACTACTACTACGTACTACCACCATATGTTTGAGCAATCTTGGGCTACAATAACACCAGCACCATGAGTATGTCAGGTTTGTGTTGGAAGTCATGGAAGGTAGACCTAGATAGATAGAAGTGATGTAAACCTACTGAAGTCCATTTATGAATATCATTACATTATACGCGATACAATGCTTTCCATGTTATTGTTCTGTTGTTCTGAGATCTTATAGTTAGATATACTTGCAGTAAATCCAGTCATGACATTACAAGAGTTGGTATTAATTTAGTTGCCGTAAGTTTATTACGACGGGTACATTTCCGCCAGACAATGACTGTCAGGTGTATAAACTCTGTGGTGAGATGTCTCACAATTTTCAAACCAATGTTTATCTCACTATACAACGAGTTGGCATGGTAAAGCGCAGTTTGTAAATAAACAATTTGATGTATGTTTGTTATTACTACGAATGCACTGCAATGCATCAAAGTGTTTGTGAGAAAGTGTTGTCAAAGATTGAGTTCGGGAGTTTTGTCCTCAAACATTCGACAGAGAATGCGACCTTGCTTTTATGATTCGAGTTACGGCTAAAGACCAAAGATCGTTATCAAGCGATTCGAGCTCGTCATCAATAACTGCCGCCGTATTTTCTATTACGTATACTTATTAATAAAAGTTGCCTTATTACAATACTAGTATCATAACATAATTATGACGTATAAAACAAATGTTTATAAAATGACACCTACTAGTGACACATAGTTTTACACTGGATAAATGACATGTCCGGACTGACGCGCTGACAATTCTGGATACACTCGCCGAGGCTTCGCGATTCTTTTATTCTTTGACCACTGCTCGGCCTAGAGATGAGAATGTTGATTGGTAGTTCTCCTATATCGATACCACGAGCTGCAAGACAAATATACAGATATTGAATGCATGACGTACATAGATTGCCAGGCTAGAGAGGTCTGGCCCCGATTTCTCGAAACAAATTTGAGGTTGCGATATTTTTCAGCTGAGATTTCTGCCATTTGTTCAGTGCTGAGACTTGAATGAGTACTATCTCAGCTGGGTTTGAGTTAATATGAGAAATATCAGCTGCTCTAATCTATCTCAAACTCGATTTAGTGTCGAGAAATCTGGGCTTGATCTCTTTCAGCAACCATGACCTTTAGTAAGTTCATTCGTAGCTATATCCATGTTATACATTTGTGTAGTGGTTACCTTGAGCCATCTTTTAAAATTTCTTTCCTGTCTATTTTTTGTTTTAATTTTGGCGTTAAGACTTCGAAACCTGCCATGGTATAGATTGCGTGTCAATATGAAGGCAGGCACAAATACAACACATAATACAACACATAATACAACACATAATAAGGCTGGAAGACACTGAGCAGCACATGCAGGTATGTATAACACTTCTTCACAAGCAAGGTCCCGCAAGATCCTAACGGCGTCAATTACAGTCTTGCATCTTGTGAAGAATCTTGTAGACACCGGATTTCGTGGGACCTTTTACGTTTAAGCATAAGCTTGGTAACCTTTTCACTTGCTGGTGAACGACAATTAAACCCAGAAGTTCGAATAAATATTGTCCAGTGTCGAATCCTCCTTTCATCTGGAAGCTGATTGAGCGGGCAGTTCAGTTGGCAGAGTTGCATCACTTCTTCACAAACATAAGCGTGGTAACAGTCTAGGAGAGATGATGCAATCAGCATACAAGACCGGCCACAGCAACGAAAGGAAAGACAGCCTTACTGCGTGTGCAGAATGACCTCATCCATGCTGTAGACTCGGATGAAGAAGCTATATGCTTGGAGCCATCATCACACCCCACGCCTTCACCCCTGCCCCACGCACAACCTATACAATCAGAATCAGTCTCACCTCACAGAAGGTGCTAACACCTACAACTATAAAAGTAGCAAATAGAAATCGTCAGCTTCAGATGCTAATCATGTGGTTGCTAAGAGCAACCAGTCCTCATAAACCTGATGGCATAATAGCCCGAGCTAAAACGTGGAACACTTTATTAGGGGCCAGCGAACTTTCATTTTCTAAAGCGAAGACCAAGATTGGATCTCCGGAAATGGCAGCAGGACGAGGCGAGAACTAATAGCATGGTAAAATATTAGATACATGACGAGATAAAGACATTTTAGATTAGGACAATAAGAGAAGAAAGACGTACCATCAAGTGCTGATAGCCCATAGATGGAACACACGATCACCAAGCAGGATAACAGCCAAGCCTTCATTGTCAGTCGTCACTAGTCGTCACTACTATTTCACTGCGGAACTTCACGTCTGGTGTGTACCTAACAATTATCTTCCGTCGCCTGCCTCGAGTGTTGACACGTCTGTTGGGTGTGGGAAGCTAAATTGACGAGTGTGGCAAGCAGATACTTTATATACAGGTGTATGAGAGGGGCGTGCACTTCATGAAGTTGTCCGCGCATGCGTGACGGTAACGTCACTCCACCGCCGCCATCATGGGCGGTGCTGTGCGTGGAATGAGCCACAGAGGAACACGTACGTCATGTTCAGGTTCGACCCCCAAAAAATGCATGCAGCCAAGCTGAGTATTGTATTGTACCTATAAGCCCAATACAGTTTATTTAATATTTGTTTGTCGACAAAGACATCAGCTCCAAAATAACAATTTGTATTTAGATCGAGTAACTGCAGTTCTGTAGCTAGAAGATGTTTACTATTTTGCTATTTAATATATGCCCATAATAGTAAACAGGGCATCTTCTAGCTACAAAACTGCAGCTATATCTAGAGATATATGCAAGTATATCTAGTCTTCAAATTGTCCTGGACAAATCTTCCGGACCCCGCTCAAAATACTTTCAATAATTATAGTTTGTATCACGAGTCTATTGACAACTTCAATACAAAAATGTCATTTTCTTTCTGCATGCAGGGACCACGAAAGGCTCATTTCATTATGCCTACATATTTTGAAGATATATTAAATATTGAATACTCGGACAAAGAATGGGAACAGTACACCTCATGTCAAATAGAGGTACTGAATCTACTGATAGTACTTCAATACAAACATGTCATTTTCTTCCTGTATGCAAGCACCACGAAATGCTCATTTCATTATGGTTACATTCTTTAATGATTTATTATTCTGTGAATGCAGACATATTTTTTCCATCTGGAATAAAATTAGTAAATAGCTCGAAACTGCAGTAGAGAAAGAGTTGTATATTACATACCAACTTATACTATTAGGTTCCACTGGAACAAACAATGACCCTTTAAATGTAATTGTGATCACCAAACAAAGAGAAATAATGAATTACAAACAGAAATAAAGAATTCTATGATAATGCCAAATACAATTTACTGATTGCATGCACGATAGACTCATTTTATGTGGGTTTTTTTTGTTATCTTTTCACACATTACTAGGTCTAAGATGATAACTGAGATAACATGTCATATCTACTACCACTGACCACTGATTATATCAAAGCCCTTCATAAATAATATGTCCTGTTCAAACAGGCCACTTTGTTTAACTATTCTATACACATCAACTTTGAAATACACATGTATTTATCCATATGACTATTGATTGTATACCACTATACACCCCAACGCATGTAACGTGCATTACGTGGAGGGGAATGTCCAAATAACTCTCCATTCCTTAAAAATAATGAATCCGAGGCCCCGCTGGACGATCAAAATTAAATATTGACTCTACAAATGCAAACATAAAATCATGTTTGTACTTCGAAAAATCTTTCTACCGCTGTATTATAGACAAAATTGCACTGCAACACCAATAATTTGAACCGAGTGTATTAATAATATTGAAAACACAACGCAAGGTAAACTATTTCTATATTGAAAAAACTACACTTAAACAAGGTACCTTGTCAATCAACTGTGCCATATATCAATACTTTAATATGCTCAATTCTGAAAATAAATTTAATAAATATTTATCTTTTCATCGGTAACATGTGTAGATATCAATGGTAACAGTGTGGACATTGACGTTTATCACACAATACTGCCTTCCACTGGAGATAACATCAGGGCCCCGTTTCACAGCGCTGTTCTAACTAGTTATGAGCTCCTAAACCATGCCTAACTAGTCAGGAGCACCTAACTTGCGTTTCACGACGGTGTCACAAGTCTTTTCACCTCTAGTAGAGCGGCTACAAAAAACACCCGAATTGTTCAATTTTTCATAAAGGCATGAACAATGGTGTATATGTAGCTTTTCATATATATATAGTCAAATAAGAAATGAAGACACGTCAACTGACCGTGCTGAGGGCCGCCATTTTGAAACCAAAATGGCCACCATAGAAAATTCAATAATGGCAATATCACAGGTTTATATGCTATTATGTGTGTTCTTTTCGGGATATTTTGACTAGAAATTGTACATTTTGTTTCACAATGTTCGGTTACATATCAACACATCCAAAATGGCCACTATTTTGAAAACCAAAATGATTGATCTACATTATTTATGTATATGATAAGGCAATGTAGCATTATCTAGTGTACACAACAAGTACCCGCTCGCCGTTGCTAGGGAGTTTATCCCCTCCTAACTTTATGACCCGCACCTAACTTTATGATTAGTTTAGGACAGCGGTGGAAAGTTTGGGTTCGTTATGTTACATTTATGATCTTCCGTTGGATGTAGAAATAACATTGAAGAATTGACCATGTTGAAATTTGGCAAGGGCATCCACATTAACGTTAGCGATGACACGATTAAAGAAAGAAAATCGTAAAATGTCAAGATCACTTCAAAGCAGTATCGCGTATGGCCAACACACGCGTCCATCACTTGGCATTTCCTGCCCATGGACATTAATAGAGTCTGCAGTCCAGTCTCCTGCAATTCCTGGAGATGTTTTTGTAGCGTCCGAGGTTGCGGTTGATAACTAGTGAGACATAAGTTGTATAGAGTACTTGTGTATATGTAATCAAAACGAATGTATTTATTTTCAGGTAAAACCGTGCTAGACCACATGTCAACCATCTGTGATAGTATGCCTTTAATGAATATTTTTCGATTACGTTGTTCTGGGTTTAAAAACATCGACTAAAACATATAACTCGACATAATGAAGTCAATAGTGTGGCAATACGTCTAGGATTTCATGACGCATGTTTTTAGCTACTTTGATGTTTATGTGAAATAAATGAATGACATCAAAACATCTGCCGAGTTTTGCAGTTTTACATTGGGACAGGGCAGGACGTCTTGCCCCACCCTACCCTACCCTACCCTACCCTACCCTACCCTACCCTACATGTAGATTAAATGACC
>JAUTBV010127093.1:0-12499 GCA_032361325.1 Lepetodrilus fucensis | reverse complement strand
AACCAAACAAATAAAGGGTGCCATCCACCTATAACTATTTTTTTAACGGAAGACAAATCTTAAAAATGCGATAAATTTCTAAAACATATCTCTAATTCGATTCACCAACTCGATGGCGACTCCTTTGAAGTTCCATCTGAAGGAACCAGTCCGTTTTTCTTCTCATGTCCCTATTAATAATTAGTCGGAGCGCGTAGAAAAATGGTCCTTTTCCACAATATTTTCAACCGTGTTTTCCGGCTTACTGAAGAGTTACGGCCCATTATTCTGGCATACCCCTGGACATGCTACAATTGACATTGAGCTACAGGAATGTCGCATGTAATAATAGCATATGTGATAATGTTCGCATGATGTAATAGTCTCAGTAAAAGTATTGCTATTAAGTTTCATATGACTTGACTCAGAAGTCAATTGTAATCTGGCTTGACATGATATAGTGACCATGATGAAGCATATTTATTACAATTTAGGCCTTGAAGTTAGATCCAAGTGCTTATACGTGTAGTTCAGTGATTGGTCACGTGTTGATTCGACCTTAGAATAACCTGGAGTAACCTATTTCCCAATTCTTCCAAGTCTCCAAACACATGTCCCGTTCTAATCATCCACACTGATGTTTTGTCAATAACTGCAGACATCATCAGCCCTGTTAATTACGTCAACTGATTCTCCACGCTCTGTCTGCACCGATTTCTTGTCACTTCGTTCAAGCGCCAGTGTCATAAACACATAGCCACAGTGAAGCAAGTACCTCACTTCCAATGGAATTTCCACGCAAAGGATTAATGTCCGACAATGAGTGGATGGAACCGTTACCATTATTATTGGATTAGCATTGAATTAATTCCTCATTATTCGGGAGAGTGACCATCAAAAACATGGTGTAATAGACTGAGCAGAGTGCTATTAATGCTACTGCCTGATAAATATTCTTCCTAGAAAGTTGGGAGAATGCAGAATTTCCAATCTATAAACACCCCAGCCATGTCAATGTTCTTGTGAGTGTCTTTGTGAGTGTCTCCTGAGTGTTCTCTTAGTGTTCTGAAGTTGGTCACATTTGAATAGAACACAAGTTACTGCTGATATAAAAATTGTAATTTTGAGCAGAAATTGTCACTTCTTCATTATTAATACCAAGAGGATTCAAGTTTGTAAATATTGCATTTATGATTAATATATAGGCAAGTGTTCATGGATATGCTTCATAAGAGGATTAGTTTTCAATTAACATATAGATCAATTGTCTTCACAGGGAAGCAACCAGATATGCCCAATGGAGGAGTGAAGTTGATTGTATGTTGCGGGTTTCCTCCTGCCCTAAACTGACAAGTCGTGATATTAGTGAAAGATTCTAGAAAGCGACTTTAAACCCCAATTAAAAAATAAAAATAAAAATGAAAAGATATATAATTTACAAAAATGCAGTCATTTTACACATATGAATATACATGTATATACTAATATTAATTCCTATCGTTGTTGTCGTCAGTGTGCCCCGAGTCGGTTAATGTCCTGGCGATTGTGGGCGGTGTGGTGGGCGGGATTGTAGCTGTGGGACTGGCCTTGCTCCTTATATGGAAAATGTTGACCATCATTCACGACCGGAGAGAGTTCGCCAAGTTTGAGAAGGAGCGGCAAAATGCTAAGTGGGATACTGTAAGTATTTGAGAACAATGGAAATGTGTTTGTTGTTATTATATTAGTACCCTACCTCTAAGAATGGTGCATTTTATTTTTAATATTGTTAATACAACATGTACAAAGATATGAATTCAGCCTGCATATCCCCAGAAATGTGGGTTGTTTTGTTTTTAAAAGATTTCTTTTACCCATTGTTTACTTTGCATTATTAAAACTCAAATTGTCTTTCTTTTACAGGGAGAGAATCCTATTTACAAGCAAGCAACATCAACATTTAAAAATCCCATGTATGGAGGTCGACAGTGATGTGTGAACCATTACTTGTTATGCGTCATTATGGAACTACTTGTCATCTTCTGAATGGTTGGTCTCCAACGTCTGACAACTGACAATCATAGAGAAGAGCATGAATGAGGTTTACAATGCTTGGTATGACAATGAAGTAAGACAAGTATTCATAACCTTTAACCTAAGTTCTCCCGTCCCTCTCTTCATGTAATGGGCAGGGAAACATTTTTTCTCCAAAGTAAAATCCATGTCTCCATCAAAATCTAACTGATATTTCTTTCAAAACTGTTTGCCTTAGTAAAAAAGAATTCACCAGGGGTGCGTTCAAAGACACAACAGCTTGCAAGCGGCTTACCAAACTAGCCACTGTCTCAAGAGTCGTGTGAACGGTACATGGGACAGGGAACCAGTTTAGCTGAGCGACTTACTCGACCCTGTTCTGGTTGAACGCACCCCAGCCTATTTACACAGGACAGTAAGATTCTGAATATTTTGAATTGTAGCTAGAGGGACAAGAAGTTGACAAGAAGTTATTGTATGCAATAGCTAGTGGACCACCCACTTACTTGAGTGAATATGACATTAATTTATTAATTGTTGCCGTAAAATGCTTGTTGATCCTTGCTAGTTGTTTATCAATAGTGCCTTTGAGAACACCAGAAATGTACTTACTGATTCCAGTCCACACAAACCTGTTCTAGAAGCTAACACCTTCTGTCACCAGAATATAGGACATTGCGATCATGGAGTTAACTCTGTTCGCAAATGGGTGAAAGATTCCCGCAGCGACGTTAAACTCCATATTCACTCACTCAGGTGTATGATGATGGTAATAATAATAATAATAATAATAATAATAATAATTGCCACCTATGGGTGAGATATGCCTGCTGCGACGTAAAGCGTTAATTCAATCAATCGATCAATAATAATAAAACAAAGACACAAGGGCTTGCAAGTGGCTTACCAAACTAGCGGCTGTCTCAAGAATTGTATGAACTATACATGGGACAGGGAACCAGTTTAGCTAGCCCTTTGCTGATTGAATGCACCCCTGTTGTCAAAATCACGCTGCTCCATGAAAGTATACAAGTGCTCTTGAACTGGGTATCGTTTCTTTAAGCTCTCGTATCTACTAAAAGAGCATAAGGACTTTCATAGCCCTCTCGAATACATAGGGATTGTGTACTTACAAGAGCGCTATGGTATCATAGTGGATATAACGTCTTTGAGAATTGATACCCAGGATATATATCTTGAATAAGCAGTGCTATATAAATTATGCATAGCAATGCATAATTTATCATGTATTTAGTTTATTCTTATGCTAGTGTTGGCACCGTCTGTGTGAGGTTCTAGGCCAGGTTTGTGTGGAGGTATGTTACAACACGACAGATCACAACAGAATTCCATTGGTTAGTCCGAGTTGTTACATTGTACTTAGACCTGTGTGCTGTGTCTCGGTATGAGAGAACGTAGAAAGTGATGGAGTCTGATAGTGAGGACAAAAGTAATGATTATTGAACAGATGAACTTCATTATTTGAAATTCTGAGACTCTAGTCTTTATCTTAGTTGAGTGACGTGAGGTTAGTGTCGACAAGGAGTCCAATGCTTATCGTCTCGTTTACATGAAAATCATGATCTCTGTTAAGAAATCCTTATTTGCCAAATTGATTTAAATCCATGGATTTTATGTACTTTTATGTTATTATTTTTATCTTGTACATGTATTTATATTATGATATGTAAATTTCAGTTCAATCTGTTAGAAATCTTACTTCCATTCATTTAGTTATGATATGTAAATATATGTGTTTAAATATGTTAATAATTTTAATAATCTTTTTTTTTTTTTTTGAAAAACAATCTAACTTTGTTTAGGATTGAAGTCGCTGTCTCTCTCAATAGACTAGATTATCTTCCATAGCTAGTCATTGGAAATATCCTTCTAATTTATTATACTTACTATCTTTTATTTGCTGCCTACTTTGGTTAGTCCCTTTATACAGTGATTTTACATCCAATATTGCCAGGGTACAATATGAAGACATGTATATATATAATGCATTTAATAATACATCTGATTCTGTGCGTCATGTAGTATGGGTGAAATATTCCTGCTCTGATGCAAAATAATACTTCACTCACTCGCTGATTCTATTCATACACATACCCCGGGTATTTATTGTCTAGTCAGTCTACTACAATACACACTTATCATGAAAGCAATTTCTTCCAACTAAAATAAATGATTTTCAAAGATTAGAAATTTGATCAGGCAGCTGCCATTGTAGACTTGTACACAATATTTATAAATATAATTAAAATACTTAGAATAACTAAAATGCACAGGGGCATTACATGTTACCGTATAGCGAATTGTAATATCGCAACAACAATTTGATACATTTGCTGTACATTTCTTAGTCTCATTAGTGTTATTTGGTTGTTGATATCAGAGTATAATTTCTCAAAGCTCTCATATCTACTACGAGAGACCATAAGGACTCTCGTAGCCATCTGTAATCCATGGGGATTGCGCACTTATGAGAGCGATATAGTCTCATATTGAATATGAGAGCTTTGAGAACAATACCCTGATTGACATCATTTTGTACTCAATTGTACCTAGATGTGCATTCATTAGAGATTACATATTATTCTTATATTGTATTTATGACAAGTATTATTGAATATATCAGCTTTAATGCATTATTTTGCAGTCATGTCAAAGTTCACATGCCAAATAGCATATGCAATATTCATACTAAATATATACATGACATTTATCCAATGCCAAAAGGACTAGTGCTTCCAGTACTCAATTTAATATCATTAACTCTCTCCCTACTGAAGGCAAGCGGAGATGCTGTAATAAGCCGTGTTTTTGCCTAATCCAGCAGGGTGAGGGTTAAATGTACTTTCTGCATGTAAGCTGACGGTCAGTAGACGTTGACAGCGACTTGATTTACTCACAAACTGACTTATTTACTCGTGTGAGGGGCATTGTTTGTTCATTTTGAGATGAGTGTTAGATGCATGTATGGTAAGTAACTGACTATTGGTGCTATATTGTTTTGTAGTAGCTTTCTTTGTCTGTACAGTCGCTGTGTAGTATATTGACATGGGTAGAGACCATTATGCCATGTGGAGCAGGTTGGATTGCGGTAGCAATACACATGGTATATTATGTTTGCAGTTATCATCCAGAGTCCATCTATATCATCTGTGTCTCCTCGGTCTTACTGTATAATGCTTGCTACAGGTTTCCCTCCCACCATTTAACAAATCACTTCCATACCACTGAAATACTGTGTAAAAACAGGGTCAAACTCATTTCTTCTCCAGAGATTATGTGCATGAATTGTGGAATCAGTTCTTTTATTGCAGTAATTTTGATATTAAGACAACTTTCCCCGGTACAGCAGAGATGTTGATTGCTGTCTGACTGTGTTTTGGTAGCAGGCTAATCAACCACGCTCCTAAGCATCAGACATTCAATTAGAAAATATGTCATTTTATACACTTATTTGTCATTTTATATATTACATTTATTTGTCACCGAGAATTGTACTAGGGTGTTTCCTATAAGTACTACAGTGGTATGTGTACTGATAAGACTGCTGGTTTCTTGTTTCATATAATGGTATACTAGTATCTCTCTGTCAAGATCACTTCCGTCGCACTAAGGTCAAGCATCACTCCATTTCATAGTAGTCAAACATTACACAGTAGTCACAGTGACTTATGTTTCATAGTCTTCTACTCTTCCCCCATCTCCCACCAATCTTGCCCACCAACCTGTGTGAAGTAGTCTGATCCCTTCTGCTGTATGTGAGATGTGTGTGTGTGTGTGTGTGTGTGTGTGTGTGTGTGTGTGTGTGTGTGTGTGTGTGTGTGTGTGTGTGTGTGTGTGTACGTACTGTTAGTTTTCCTTAGGTCTGAATGCATCTTGGTCACACAGGATAATCTAACTTAAGCAACAGCCAATGACAGGACAGAACTGACTAACTTTACAGTGGAACTAGAGTTGTATTATATTGCTGTTCCATGAACGAATATTTCTTTTACCTGTCTCTGCTTGTCTGTCATGTTTTATAGTAATTTTTACTAAATACAGGAGACCTCGCATGTAACGGCCTCATTGGGACCGGATATTTCCCCCCGTTATACGCAAAGTCTGTTATACGAATATGCTGTAATTAGCGTTAGACAGGACCTGGACTTCAGATTCAGTACGTTATAGGCGAGTGTCCAGTTTATCCGAG
Organism: Lepetodrilus fucensis; assembly: GCA_032361325.1. Lineage (NCBI taxonomy): Eukaryota > Metazoa > Mollusca > Gastropoda > Lepetellida > Lepetodrilidae > Lepetodrilus > Lepetodrilus fucensis. The sequence continues at coordinate 6,297 of JAUTBV010127093.1, read as the reverse complement.
ACCGGTATATGCGAGGTCTATTGTATGTGAATGTGTTGGAAGTTTCAAAGAATTGCTTCCAATCTTCCAAGTTTTCAATTTTTCTTAATATTATTTTACAATTGTTAACAGCAGTAAGAAAGCAAGATGAAGTTGAGATGTGAGCAGCTGTTAGTGAAAGTCGTGTATATTTATATATTAGATGTGACAGCATTAGTGCACATACAATGCTTCAACTTTTCATGTTTCTTTTAAAAAACAAAACAAATTTCACTGATCAATGCTAAGTCCACATCTAATCAAATGGTAAAAGGAGATAGATTTAGTGCAAGCCTTTCCCTCATAGTCAATACCTTCTTGTCATAACATTAAAATATTTAGTATATTGTTTTATACTTTTATATGTTCTATTTAATCCCCTATTGGATGTTGTAGTATCTGTATTGATAAAAAATGCTTATTATCTGAATAACAGCTTAATATCCAGTCCCACCATTATTATCTATGCAAGTATGTGCCTATGTTTACTCCCATAATTAGTAAATGTATTTTAGGTTGGCATCCGAAATCTGCATCTGAATTTTTTTTCATGACAAACAAAACTCTTAACGTATTTTGTGCATTTCAGAATTTTAATGGCATTTTGCAATAAATAAAAAAAACAATTAAAAATTTAACAATTTTAAGATGAAGTATACAGATCTATCTAGATTGTTTTAATTAGGGGATAAAGGTTTACTGTTTGGAATTCAGAGGTGTCAATTGTAAATTGATACCGTCCGTCTAAATTGAATTTAACACCTAACACTCATTTACATATAATTTCAGATTTTCATAAAAAAAACCACCATCTACTGATTACATCAAGTATTGTCTAACACCAAGTCATACCGATTGTCATACACTATAATTATCTGACAGGTGTCTCAAGCAGTGATAGGTATATGCTACTGATAGTATATCTGTGAGTGTTACGTATAGTCATACTGGTTTATTATACAACCTAACACGCTGAGGCCGTTTAGCTTCTATATAGGATTCACAATGCAAGATGCCTAAATAGTCATGATTGAAGGTAGAAATGTGTGGAAAATGTTTTGCGACATCAGTAAATGAACTGTTTTAATCAAAATTTGATGCATGTATTTACTTTTTATTGCATTTTGAAATTACCAAATATAGTTTTCTTACAGCACACCTTTTTTTTATTTGTTATTACAGTTTTACATTTGAACTTACTCTGAAGGATATAAATATTATGATGTATTCTGTAAATATATATGAAAGATGTGTATGTTTTCAATTACCACTTCTGTTGTGAAGGTTTTTCATAAAGTGAAAGTAGGGCTAAGGATTGTGCTATTGTCTAGTCACATATATTGTCTCTTTAACATTTTCTGAAATAAACTATAACCTTTTGTAAATCACGCCTTATGTATCCATTTATATTTTTACATTTTCACTTGGTATTTTTAGGAATTCTGTCAGCACGTTGGAAGAGAACCTTAGGGTTTTGAGTTTTATTCCCAATATCGGAAGTTTCTTCTATAATTGCCGCATTAAAATCAAGAAAGAAAAGATGCTGTAAATAGTATACTAGTGATCATTTCCCTTGGCGTATGCTAATGTCTTGACCACAGTTTACCGTACAGAATACAGCGCATTCATGACATCAAACAAGCAGTCCGTGTATTTTTAGGTGTTATTGTTAACATCATGCATCAGACGAAACTATTGCCTGATGATGCTATCTTTTTTTGCGAAACTACATTGAATAGCTGACCGCATCCTTGAAAACGCAGGCCATTATCACTACACTAACCTCCGTCAAATATTTGAAAATAAATTCTGTTCTGTTAATAAATTTAATGGCCTGCGTTTTCGAGGATGAGCTGACCGGTGAGGGAAGCGCAATGCGTATTATTGCTTCAGAGCATGTATTTAATGCATTGTGAATGTAATCCATTATGGATATTATTATCATCAAACATTTCACTTTGGTCTCAAATTGGTGATGTAATGTGATGCAACCAATGACAATGTCTACATACTTCGTGAAAAGTTATTATCCTTGTCATCATGTCAGTTCTTTACTGGCTCTCTGTTCCCATAATCAGGGACATATCGCCGTGATATAGCTGAAGTTCCAATGGGATTTACAACAGAACACTGCACATTCCCTTAGCTACATTTATACATGTTTATGCAGAACATTGGAATTGTTAATTAGCGATGGAATGCGTGTAATCCGATTCTTTCTGTTCACATGCAATGCATCAGTCAAGTGTTTACCTTAAATAATTACATGGCATTGCCACATCATAGGTGGGATATGCCGTTTTGTAACATTTAGAAATATTTCCGTTGGTATAGGCTAAACTCTAAATATGATGTTGAGCGGAAACGGTAGTTAATGACGTTTTGTTACTAAGTTTTTACATACAGAAAAAACATCCAATTATTTCTGTATTTACCCACAGGAATTTCTTTTCTTTCTTTTATTTGTAGAAGTATTATTAAATTACCGATTACTGTGCTTTTTACGTCACGAAAAGTCGTAACTTAAATAGGGGAAACTGGGACTACGCAACATTCCTTTAATAAATGATAAATATTCATCTTGAAATTACTTATCTTGAAAGTGGCTCAACGTACACACGCGCGCACATGCACACACACACACACACACACACACACACACACACACACACGTATCTTCCTCGAATGCAGATATCCATGTATATCTAAATTAATCAGTGCAGCGCGTCAATGATCACATTACGACCTATTGAGCAGAACTATTACAATTTGAGCGTTACGTTTCTCTCCTTGACTCACTGCAATTACTGAATAGACTTGACAGTTGTCTTTGAAGAAACCTTTAGATGCAGTCCAGCATCACCAGATTACAAATTAGCACGCGGTAAATCCCAAGCTTATACAAACCGACGCGCGCTTCCATCTCATCTGTTAATCCGTCACGATTGTCCGCATGCTTCTGCACAAGGGGATTAGTGGCCAGAAGAAGCGAGGCTCAATTGTATGTGCAATGCATCTGCCCATTCACCCGATACCGAGCGGCGTATATATACACACGTGAGCGCTCACCCTTCCAGACTCAACCAGACCTTCGATCGGAGAACATGATGGGTGTAGCTAAACTTGTCTTGTTTCTTGTAAAGACAGTTCTCAAACTTCTGCTGTATTCTCTTAGAATATTATGTGGCAAGACTGAAAATACCCGCAAAACCAGAGACAGTCTAAGTATTTCAGATTACAATCCGCGCTCAAGGAGTCGACTCCGCGTCAGAGTAGTTGCAGACGATAACCTAATGAGGATATCTAAAGACAAGTTCTCCGCTACGAGTACCCCTGCTTCCTTGGGCATTGGCTGGTCCTCAGTTCACGGTAACATTGCAGCAAGGAGTGAGTTAGACGCCAGTAACATCACCGACTATTCCGCAGACAAATCCGGATTCCTTCTCAATACAACCGTGTCGAGTTCCTCGGGATTCGGATCTTCAAGCGAGGACATCACCGCTGATGACGTTGCTGACGACGGTCACGACTGCAACATGTCATTTCAGATTGAGATGAGAAAATTGATGTCGGAGAACAGAGAGTTGACTGAGAAGCTGCGCAAAAACCTGACGTTGCTGGGGTCGCCCGGCGCATCCATCGAGCAGACGACAAGATGGCGGCCATGTGGCGGTGGTTCAAACAAGAAGATCCAAGCAACCCGTTCGAAGACGACTATCCAGTATCGCCAAAGGAGACAGCAACCGTCAGTAAGCGTTGACGGCATTGTTCGAGACCGTCTGTGGAAGGCATTGCTGGAGCATCACGAAGAGAACCGACGTCTGAAGACCTTTGTGAACGATGTCATGTATATGTTACTGGAGAACAATCCGTGCCTTCTGGAAGTTTGACATTTATCGGACAACTGTATTGCATGTAAAATAGTGCTTCGTTATTGTTATTTTTATGAATAAACCGATAGATATATGTCATAATGCGTTGATCCTTTCATACAAATACGATTCCCGCAGGGACTCCGTATTCACTCACTCATACAAATACCCTCTGAGCAAACTTGAAATTATCTTAATTAAGAACGGATTTCATGTATCCACATTTATTCACAATCAAATGACATTTTTATACATAATATAAATTATTGTCTGATACCATGCATAACAACACGAACATATAACCATAGTAAAACTAGGAGTAAAAGGAGGGTTGGACCTATGGGACCACGTATGATATACAGATAACTTCTAGTAAAGCTCAAGTGCTTCTCCACAGCATCGGAGTAAGTGGCACATAGAAGCAGTGTCACTAGTTTTGTTCTGTATGCATGGATGAATATATTCATTCAACGATCTGAACAAGTTATTAAAAGTAGTTCTCGTCTGAGGTAAGACTCAGTATAACCTGTAAATGTAAGACCTGTAGGAGATAGGACCTACCTTAAGTAATGTGATATATAACTGGGAGACACACTTTGCTGCAATATGGTCCCATTTGTGTTATACAATCTTTTTTTTTTTGTCGACGCACATATTTACCTAATGGCAGTTTATTATTACTTCAAAATATTGACGTAATCACACATTCATATAACATATTATATTTATACCTTCTGTTTCATAGTTCCACGTTGATTGAAAATCACTCACAGGTCACGGCTGCAGTTATAAGAGCTGGGCATGATCTCTGTCCAAACACATTATGTCTACACGCCGCTAACGAGTTCTCTGTCCCTCTACAGTGGACGTTGGTCATCCAGATCAATCCTTTCTCACGTGGCCGGCCACTTGCGTCTCTATTCCACCCAGCTCGGTACCCCATCTGCCTGCAGGAAACCTGTGCCTCGTTTCTGCCATAACCATGAGCACATACTGGCCGCCATCTTGAATTATGGTAAATCTCGACCAATCCCGTATTGACGTCGTTACTTCCTTCAAGCGCAACCAGTCGTAGCATGTGATCTGGAATAAAAGCAAAATGTGTCAAAGAAGTTGAACTAAACTGGAATGAGTAAAACCCATTTGATAACTCATTGTAAACAGTTGATTTCTTAAGACAAAAATATTAAATTCATGAACAGGATTGGTCATCTCAGGGAATTATTGGATCTCTTGAGTCTACAAGTTGACAAGTTTTGTACAAAACTCCATATACACTATCCATAATGCGGCATCATAGATTGTTTACTATAAGAAGTCATTATGTGATGGATGCCTTCATTTAAAAAAACCCCAAAAAACCTTAACTTGGTGCATTGTATAAAAAGTAGAAAAATAATGTAAATTAACGTAACGTTGTATAATGTGTTCAGTGTTGAAGGTCACAGCATGTTCATTATTCAATTTACATGAGAACCAAAACGAAAAGGTGTTCCTTAACAGCTGCTTAAGTCGCATTTTGACTGCATCAGGTAGCGAGTTCATTAATCATGATGCCACATAGGTCCCGCAGCCCACAGTGAGTGAGTAAGTGAATATGGAGTTTAACGTCGCTGTGGGAATCTTTCACCCATTTGCGACGATGGTGGAACAGACAGGCCTATACCAAGCCTTTTTTATTTATAAAGAAGCAGTTTCCACTAGCTGACTTTCAGTCATAGCTCTCTGACTGAAATATGCAGTATTTCCAGAAGTGGCAGGTGCGCCAGGCAACTAAATATGCTTGATCCCACTTGGTCGTCAGTCAACAGTTACAGGTACAGATATACATCAGCAACCAACAATTATAGTTCTGTGTGTTGAATTTCTATCTTAAAATCGTATACTAGTAAGTATGTTTAAACCCCAATGCAATGTAGTCTGTATTTCTAGTATCTGATTTAAACACTATTTACTCTCTTGAATAACAAAATATATATTAACAGAAAAACAAGATAATTTACGGGACATATATACATCATTAGAGGGGAATTACACACATATTTATGACATCCAATATCTACTAATGCCGCTCCCCATTGTCTGACCAGTTAAATATAACTTCCAACCACAACTACCTCAGCGTACTGGCTGCATCTCTTAACACAATGTCATGCTGCATCTGAAGTGTGTCCAATTAAATAGGCCCATGCATAGGAACTGACAGAAATATACAGTTGAAGCAATGCCATTGACAATGGGAAGTTGTATGCTACGTACCGGAACAGATCCAAATGTGCATTAGACCTTCAGAACAACGGATGTATACATGTACAAGCACATTCACACATACACACAAACACACACACACACACACACACACACACACACACACACACACACACACACACACACACACACACACACA
>JAUTBV010127082.1:0-12502 GCA_032361325.1 Lepetodrilus fucensis | reverse complement strand
ACGCACAAAGGCACAGGCTACAACGAACTACGTTTTGAAGACGAGAAAGACCAAGAAGAAGTCTTCATCCACGCGCAGAAAGACCAGAATAATGTGGTTGAACACAACGAAACCACAAGAGTAGGAAACGACAGAACCGAAAACATCGGCAACGATGAAACCATCTCAATCGGGCATGACAGAACAGAATCCGTCGGCAATGATGAAACCATCAGCATTGGGCATGATCAAAGCAATACGATTGGCAATGATCAAAATAACAACGTCATTCGTAACCGCATCAGCCACATCGGAAAAGATGAAATCATCAAAGCTGATAATCATAGAAAGCTCGATGTATACGCCGACCAATACATCACCACAGGCGGACATCACACCCATAAAGTCGAAGGCAAAGCCGAGCTAAAAGCAGGCAAGAAAATCAGCCAACGCACCAAAATAGTCGATATAGGCGCAGAAGAAAAAGCCGTAATTATTGGACCAAAAGGCACGATAACTATTGATTCTGGTGGTATTACGCTTAAAGGCAATGTGACAGTTAAAGGTACGATTAGTGTATCTGGCGGAGGCGGTGGTGGCTCTGAGGCAGTTAGTAGTAATATTAATGAAGGTGAAGATATTGAACTAGATGGTAAGTTCAATCCTTCATTATAAAGTTTAAATAGAATGACCACGGAAAACCGAAAGAGAAGATAAAAATGTCATTAAAGTTCCCCCTAAAGTTTAAATCTCAAACTGGCGAGAAACGAAGCGAAGTTGAGCGATTTTTAGATGCTTTGCAATTAGCCAACCACGGCTGGTTTCCCTTTGCGCGTAATCACTCTTGGCACGGTGGCGTTCACATCACAGGTGAAATGGGCGGTGGTGATGCAGGTTTGCAAGTGGGCGGAGCGGTTAATGCCATTGGTAAGGGTCATGTGGTTGCCTTTAGAATGCAAGAAGGTGATAAACCAAAAGATGATAAGGATGCAGAAAAGCCTTATTCAACAGGCTTTGTGCTAATCAAACATAAATATGAATTACCTGCTGATGAAGGTAAAACACCTGACACGGTTGATTATTTTTCGCTTTATATGCATATGCGTAGCTGGAAAAAATATAAAGCTGATAAAGACGGCAATCTTGAAATCCCTGCTTTTTTAGATACCAGTATTGTTAAAACCTACAAAGTTAAAGGAAAAATTAACTTATCTAGTTATGTAGAACCCGCAGGTGCTAAAGCAATTAATTTACTTAAAAAAACCCATAAAGAAGGCGTAGATTTACCTGATACAAAAAGCACAGCTATCATGGGTACAAATATTCGCTCAGGTTCTGATAAAAAGACAATTGCTGGCTTCCCTGAAGGCATGCTGGTTTATGCAATTCCAATTAATACATTGCCAGCTTCAAGACAGCCAGCACAGTATAAAAAAGATAAAAACAGAGCGTTGATTATTGGTGTTAAAGATTCAACTATTCCACCTTGGTATGATATTTCAGTAATCCCTAAAGATGCAGTTATTTATATAAAAGGTGAAACAGAAGTTGGGGAAATGAAAACCGAACGAAAGCCAGAAAAAGACCCAAAGATAGCAACCGTAGGCAAAGGTCCCGCACAAACAGGTTTTGAGTTTGATAAAGTCATCGTTTGTAATCCACCAATTCCAGTAGAAAGCAGTAGCGCACTAGGTTACTTAGGACATTGGGATCAAAAAGACTTAATGCACTTTGAGATATTTTGTGGTGGTTCTGATAAAGCTAAAATCATCGAGAAAGGTCAAGCAGCGGCACCAAAAGATAAACAAAAATCCAAAAGCCTCATAAAAAAGGGTACGGCACTTTATCAATATAATGCTGTGCCTGTAAAAGATGTTATTTTCCCTAAAATAGCAAAGACGGACAACCCTATCGCCATCAAACTGATTAAAACCGAAGACGATTATGATCAATTTAAAATGCTGGGAGACTATATAAAAAAGGAAGTAAAAGGGGTTTGGGTTTATGATATTGTAGGTACTGAGCAAACCTTTTGGCTAAATAAAGGCATAGCACCCAAAAGTAATTATGGAAACTCAAAACATAAAGATGCGGACTATTACACCCGACAAGAAGTCAAAGGCTGGTCAAATAAGCCACTGGATGAAATTATTCCTGATAGTATTATAAAAACGGCACCTTATGATTTGTATTCCAAAAAAACAGGCAAAAGCGTCACCTTTCAAGATAATAAATACAATGAATTGACCCTTCGTGAAACCAGTTGTGATAGCCAAAAGATATACGTCGCATACATCAAAGACAAAGATATTGAGAAATACTCAAAACATGACTGGAAAGACTTCACCAGCATAAAAGAAAGTAACCCTGCCAGCACCGGGGCAGTCGCAAAAGAAAACTTGGTGAGTGCCAAGGCACAAGAAATTAATGCTGTCCCTGCGCTTGGTACGATTGCATCAAAAGATGATGACTTGTCCACCTTTGCAAAGGAGATATTAAAAAAAGTAGGGCTTCATGAAACAGGAGAACAAACCGAACAGGAAAAACCGCTTCTTAGTGGCTATAGAAAGCTACCCGATGTTTATCGATGCGAAGAACAACGCAATAAGCTGATAAGATTAGTTTGCCGACACCCAACTGAATGGAACGACACACCAAAAAAAGCAGAAGTGTTAAAGTTGAATGATGCACAAAAGAGGCAGATTAAAGCCTTGAGTTGGTGGGATAAAGCAAATAGTGTAAAAGACTTACCACAACCGCAGAATGTTTGGCATTTTCATCCTGCTGGGTTTGTTGGGAATTTGATGGGGAATAAGTGTAATATTACTGTAGAACTACTTAATGAATTATCGAATAGAAAAGGTGGATGGTTTACTGGCGAGGGATCTAAACGCTCCTATTATGTTAATAAATATAATACATACACCTCAATTCATAATTTTGATAAAAATGAATTTATATCAATTGTTAATAAAAAAATGAGCGACTATGGCATTGATAAAAGTTGTTATCACGTTGCTCATTTCTTAGCTCAGATAATTCATGAAAGTGCCCATTTTGATACGACACTTGAATATTCGAGTGGAAAACTGTATGGAACAAGCCATTCTGACGCAAAAAATATGGAACACTATAAAGATAGTGATGGTCCTTTATATCGAGGTAGGGGACTTATACAGCTTACTTGGAAGAAAAACTATCGTTTATATGGAGAAAGTCGTGGAATAGACTTCCTTACAGACCCAGATTTAGTTGGAAATAATATGTACAATGCTATTGATGCTTCTTGCTGGTACTGGCGAAATAAAGGAACGCTCAGTAAGAAGTTTAATGCTAAAGGGGATATTAATATTTTGATAGACAATGCTAGAGATGATGTTACGTTGGTAAGCCAAGCAGTCAATGGCGGAAGCTATGGCCATGCAAATGGATTAGCTGAAAGAATAAGTTTATATAAAAAAATTACTAAAGCAATGGGGTTAAAGACAGGAGTCGTTAAGTGAAATATTTTTGTTATTTAATAATGACTTTTCCTTTAGTCTCTTTGGTGTATGGAGAGAGTTTCTTTAAGTTTACTTATGACAATGGGGCTGTTGTTGTACATAGAAATAATCATAGTGTATTGCTTCCTAAAATAGATATTCTTCATGAAGAGTCAATAGCTAAGAGCGTTAATCTTGATAATGATGAAATCCCCGAGGTTCAACTTATGTTTCCTAATTTGGGCGGAAAAAATGGTTCATTACACATATATCTTAAATATAATCCAAAAAAAAACTCATTGAAGGTAATTACTTCTGGTCGAGATATTTATTCACCCAAACTAATAGAAGGTAATAAATATTTACTGAGTAGCTATATTGAGAACTTAGTGTGGTATGAAGAGTTACTAAAGTATGAGCCTGATAGAGTAGTGTTTAGAAGCCTTTATCGAGATGAAATAGAATACTCTGATATTGGAATTTTAAGAACAGAAAAAGGTAATCACTTTTTAGTAACTGGAAATAATAATATTCTATTAAGATATTCAATTGAGGGGCAGCTTAATAAAAAAAGTTATTTATTTAGTAAACACAACAAAAAAACAAAAATGTACCTAATAAAAGGCGACAAGGTAATTTTACTAGATGAAAAAACAGACGATGCAGATCAAAAATGGTACTTCATAAACTACAAAGGTAAAAAAGACTTAAACATGTGGATAAAGGCGGAGGCTATAGATGTTGAGCCTGAAATAAAAGAAGAACCAAAACCAATTAAACAGCCCGCACCAAAAGAGCCAGAACTAGCCCCACAAACCAAAAGCCAAACATCAGAATCTATCGTTATAGCCAAGCAAGAGCTAGTCACAACCCTATCTAAAAATGCAAAAGTAATTAAAGCCGAAAAAGCAGAGTCCATTGAAAAATCAGCCAACGGCTCAATCTCACTAACATTCCTAGCATCACTCTTCGGCTTATTAGCTTGGCGAGTGAGTTAGCTATAATTCATCATGTAAAACTAGGGGGGTGTGCATCAGAATATAGATAGTTAGAAGCACACCCCTTAGTTTTACATGATGTTATTGAGAATCCACAACATGCACACGTTGTGATGTGATAGGTAAAGACTGCCCAAAGTATTTATGAGTTTTCTTGATGAATTTATTAAGTTTAAGAGCAGAGTATGAATCAATGAAACTTCTTCACCCATTCTTCATTATATTATTCTTGTTCTATAGTAGTTATGGCTTTGCCAAAAGCCCTAGCCCACTAGAATTAAAAACAGAAAAAAGCTTACTAATTAATATAGGTGATAAATTATCTATTAAGTATCCATCATTTCTAAAGACTAAGAAACTTCAAGATGGGTGGGTAAAGTTATTTCATATAATTTCATACAAACATGAACAATATCAAGATGGAAAATATGGAGTTACCCCTCATGATACATATACTAATTTTGATTTAAGAATTAAATATTATTCATCACTCAAGAATGCATTAGAAGAAAACCATCTAAATGGTTACCTCGAAGGTTATCTTGATGATCAGAACTTACACGGAAAGGCATTGCTTGAGGCAATTAGCCAATTAGACCCTAGCTCAGTGGGACCTATTCAAAAGATTAAAAATGGTTACAGTATTAGGGTGGGTGTTGAAGGTGTGGGAAGTTATTACTATATAATCATTAAGCAAAATGGCGTTCTATTATTTGATCTACCTTATAATATTAACCCAGTAAAATCTTTGCAAAAAAACAAACCTGTAAACATTTTAAGTAATAAAGACAGTGATAAGCTTACTCAGTCTATTCTTGAGAGTACAAGCCCTATACATAAACCCACAGAAAAAGGGGAACTGTCACAAGCACAGTCTTTAATATTTGGCATAGACAAAAAAGAAGATTTTACTCCTTTAGGATTTAGTAAAAATAAAAAGTTTGCATACATTAATCAACTATTTTCTGACGGCACAGGTTGCAACTATTTCTCATTTAATATTCTTGATTTATCTAATGATGAAAATATAGTAAAAATGGAAACATCACCAGATGCTTGTTATCTTGATGATAATAAAAATACTGAAAAAAAGTTTATGCTAAAAGTAAAAGCTAAACTTAAAGAGCATAATATTTTTAGTGATAGTTCTCCAAAACTAAAGAAGTTTCCAGTGGTTACAGCAGATAAAGAATTTAATATTTGTTTTTCAAAAATATCTAAAGGACAGAAAAAAGACATTTTAACAAAGTTTTCAAGAAGTTTAATTGCTTACAATAAAAGTGGAGCTTCGAAGATAATAGGAGTATTTGAAGAAACTAAATTTGGCGGGGCACTTCAAATATACGACCCTAAAATTGAAGGGTACTTTAAAAATCCAAAATACGATCGGCTTGCTGTTGTTGTTTCTTATTCTGCAAGAGGTACAGACGGACCACCAAACTTTAGACGAGTTAAGATATTTGGTTCTACGTTTGCAATTAAAAAAGATGCAAAAACTGATAAGACTTGTAGCCAATTATCAGCGGGTCTTATAGATGCTTCAAAGCTTACCGAGCAACCAGAACCCAAAAAAACCGCCCTACAAACAAAAATAGAACCACCAAAACCTGCTAAAGTAGTTAAGCAAGAATTAGACACAAAACCACCCAAAAATGCAGAAGTCATCAAAGCAGAAAAAGCTGAACCCATCAAAACAGCCACTGGCTCAATCTCACTGGCATTTCTAAGCTCTATGCTAGGTTTATTGGCTTGGCGAATAAGCTAGCCTTGCAAAAGTGGGGGGGTGTACTGGGTATAGGTATTTATTTTGGCTAAAAAAGATATTGTGCCCAAGAGCAATTAGGGCAACTCTGAAGAGGAGCTAGAGGAAATTGCTAGTAAGCTTAGAATAAATATGTCTAGCGAGGAGTATCGTATGCAAATTATAAGATATATAATATACAACTTATCTCTCATTATAATAGCTAAGGAAAAATATGAATAATTTTTTGATTTTGTTTTTATTTATTTTGTTGGTTGGTTGCGGTGGGGGTGGAACTGAAACTGAAACTGAGGGGGCTGGTTCAGGATCATCTAGCGGCAGTGGTTCAGGCTCAGATGACTCTGGTTCAGGAAGTGATAGTGATTCAAGCTCTGGTGGATCGACAGCAGGCAGCGGAAGTGGCTCAAATTCTGCTGGGCCAAGTTGCTCAGCGACGGGTGAATTATTAGGCTCAAATGGCGGTTTTTCAATCTTATACCCTTTTTGCGTGAGGTCAGGACGAGTGACTTATGATGTTGTAAGTTCAACTATCACTAGCAGTGTTGATGGTGGAACCATGGTCATGAAAACGAAGGGAGAAGATATTCTCACTTTTACAGATTGGGGTAATATTCGTAAAGAAGAATCAACAAGTCAAACCGATGCAACGATTACGACGACGGATGGCACAGAGACCTTTTCTTTTAATAACCATACGATGACTAAAATCATTAATAAAAGTCTTTATGGTGTTAGTTTTGAAAAAGAAGAAATTAATAAAACTGACTTTACAGACTTTGTGCCTGGCCTTAATTACATTTCAAACTATATTCTTGATGATGGTCAAGGAACGATATATGAAGATGCAGGCCAGAACATCGTTAATGGCCAAGTATGTAATAATAAGGATATAGTACTAAGTAATGTTTTAGGTCTAAACAGTGAATCTACTGCAAGCTCTTGCGCTAAGAAAGGTGTAGATCTTGAGACAGTTCTTGATATTTTGAGAACAGATAGTGAAGGGACATCACATATGGTAACTACGAGAACAGCTACAGATATTGAGTTTGATCTCCTTTTAAGTTCTGCTGATTTAGCTTTACCTGATTTCCCTGTTATTAATGGTGCACAGCTAACTAATGATAACCCTAATGCTGTTGCTGTTTTTTATACCATTGATATATCTGCAGTTCCTGTTCAGTGTTCTAATGGTTCAGGAACATTAATCGTTAAAAATGATGTTATTAATGGAACCGTTAGTTTAAATAATGATTCTCAAGTGTTTGATGTTTCTGGGGAAATAGGTCCTGATAAAAAAATCTATGGTGGCTTTGTTAGAGGCAATACACGAGTAGCAGATTATGAAGGTACTGCGGCAGATACAGGCTTATCTGGAACTTGGCGAGACTTTGGTGATTGCTATGGTACATGGGAAACACGCTAAGGTTTAGCTACTATTAAAAATACTGGAACGATCAAAAAAAATGTGATGCTTCGAGGATTATGATATTAACCCACCTTCTAAGAAGTAACATGTTTACCAGCTTCCACTTGAGCCACCACCACCTGAGCTACCACCTCCGCCTGAGAAGTCATCATCTGAGTCGTAGTCGTTATCATTTGAGCCGTCACCTGAGAATAAAGAGCTATTATTAGAGGGGAAGTTTTTATTCATGTAGCTCTTGTTATTTTTTAATGAAAATTTGAAATGTGTCTTTTGATTTTTTATTATTTGAGTAATTGCCAGAGCAATGGGCAAAAGAAAGAAAAGAAACGCCCCTAGTCCCTTTAATACAATACTTGTATAGCTAAAATCTAAATTAAATGATGGGAAGTTTTGGACTATAGCAAAGTAGGAAAAAGGTATTGTTGCCAGTATCGCTAAAATAAGAATAGACATCAAAAGTTGCTGTAGGATTATTATTATCAATAAAACAGGAAAGAAAAACAAACCAATTTTCCCAGTTAATAGGCCCTTATATGCCTTAGTTGATTTTTTATATAGCCCAATGAGCGACTCTCTACCTATAAAAATAAAGACTGATATTAACCCAACAAAAAACAAAAGGAAAAACTCTAATATGAGAACTCCTAACAGGGGCATTTTTGATTCTTTATTAAATTCTTCCAGAAGTGCAGGATCATTTATTAATTCAATGATTTTATCAGTAGCTAAATTCATACCTGCATAATATTGTTCATTCTTAAACTCAGGAATCATAATATCTTGAATTATTTGATTGCTGGTAATATCTGTTAAAACACCTTCTAAGCCATAGCCGACTTCGATTCTTACCTCTTTATCGGTACTTGAAAGTAAAATTAAAACACCGTTATCAATATTTTTTTGTCCCAATCTATTACGATTAAAAACCTCGAGAGCATAGGGTTCAATACTCTCATCATGAAGACTTTTAATGGTCACAATAACTAGTTGATTGGTTGTATCGGTTTCAAATTTCTTTAGTTTTTGGCGTAAAATTGCCAGCTCCGTTGGTGTGAAGACATTGGCATTATCCGTTACAATTTCTGTTATTACAGGGTAGCTGTCTGCTGCTGCATAAATTGCTACAGAGATAAATATGCTTATTATAAATTTTATTGTCTTTGTTAAATTCACAGATTTTTCTCTATTTTGTGAGCTTTAATAATTATTGCCTATAGGGTATATCCAAGTGTAGAAGCGTCATTAGTTGAAGGCAAGGCAAAAGAGTTAATAAAAAAATTCAAAAATAAATGAATACTACGGATAAAAATAAGAGGTAAAGACATGAAGCTAGAACGAGCAACGCAACGGCATAAAAAATCATGCTAATATTTAGGAATGTGTTACCAACGTCCTCGGTTTAAGTGCTACCTAGGTGCTAGCGGTACAAAAGTACACCCCCCCACTTCTGCATGAGTATGACTAACAATGCCAAAAATACCGTTTAATAATAGTTATATAAGGCTTGGCGATGATTTTTATTCTAAGACGAATCCTAGCCCTGTTAAGAACCCGGAGTTGATTAAGTTTAATCGTGTATTGGCAGAAGAGTTGGGGTTGACAGGGTTTGGCGATGGCCTAGATGCGCTTAATGTTTTTGCAGGAAATGATATTCCCTCAGGTTCAGAGCCTCTTGCAATGGCTTACGCGGGGCATCAGTTTGGTGGATTTTCGCCGCAGTTGGGTGATGGTCGTGCGATTCTTTTAGGTGAGATTGTTAGCCCAGAGGGTGTTCGCTACGATTTTCAATTAAAAGGTTCGGGGCATACGCCTTGGTCGCGCGGTGGCGATGGGCGCTCGGCACTTGGTCCTGTATTGCGCGAGTATTTGCTCAGCGAGGCGATGGCAAAACTAGGTGTGCCGACAACACGCGCACTGGCGGCAGTGACAACGGGTGAAGAGGTTGCGCGCAATACGCTGGTGGCAGGTGGCATTCTCACACGTATTTCTACAGGATTTGTACGCGTGGGTACGTTTCAATATTTTTCCTCACAAAATAATCAAGTAGCGATTAAACAGTTGGCTGATTATGAAATTGAGCGGCACTATCCTGAAGCTAAACAAGCAGAGAATCCTTATGTTGCCTTTTATAAACGGGTGGTTGATGCGCAAGCCAAACTGATTGCAAAATGGATGTCGCTTGGTTTTATTCACGGCGTGATGAATACCGATAATATGTCGATTGCAGGCGAGACGATTGATTATGGTCCTTGCGCCTTTATGGATGAGTTTTCACACAGCCGTGTGTATAGCTCGATAGATCAAGAGGGGCGTTATGCTTATAATAATCAGCCTAAAATAGGGCAGTGGAATTTGGTGCGCTTGGCAGAAACCCTGCTCCCCTTGTTTGTAGATAATCAGTTTTTTGAGAATAGTGATACCGAGCCAACAGATGATGATGCCCAAGCAGTTGTGAAAATTGCGGAAGATATTTTGACGGATTACAGCCATTCCTATCATCAATATTGGTTAGAAAACATGCGTAAAAAATTGGGTTTGTCAGAGGTGCGTGAGCTTGATGCCACATTAGTGGGTGAGCTGCTAAATGCAATGGAAAGCAATAATGCTGATTTTACGTTAATGTTTTTTCATCTTTCTCAAATGGATTTAGCGCAGGCGCGCGCCTTATTTTCAAGCCCTAAAGCTTTCGATGCTTGGGCAATTAAATGGCAAGATCGTTTATCACAAGAGGCGCTAAGTGAGGCGGAGCAACAAGCTATTATGCAAGCGGTGAATCCTGCTTATATTCCGCGTAATCACCAGGTTGAAGCGGCAATTCGCGCGGCGGAAGATCATAATGATTTTAGTGTGTTTCATAAATTACAGGAGGTGTTAGAAAATCCTTTTGAGTTGCAAGAAGGCAAGGATGCCTATTTGCGCCCTCCAAAACCCGAAGAGGTGGTGCGTCAAACTTTTTGTGGGACTTGAGTTAGCTATTATTTATGCTGAAATATTTTAATCTTCCCTGGGGGGTGAGCAATATAAAACGCAGAGTGACAGTAAGGGCAAGAAACTTCGCTGCTAATTTTAATTTCTTGTTTTAATTCATATTTAATGATTTGAGCATCGGCTTGGCTGATTCCTAATTTCTGCCGAGTTTTATTCAGTTGTCTTACTGCGGAGAGCTTCACATCGCCTTCATCTAAAAACTTGGCAACATGGTAGCGGTATAAATCACGACGACGGTTAAGCTCGGTTGAAAAGCCTGATGCTAAGATACCCGCAGGCAATGCCGCCATCGAAATACCCAAAATAGCAATTATGCCGCCAAAAATTTTACCTAATACGGTGATAGGCACAATATCACCATAGCCAATAGTTGTTAGTGTTACTGTTGCCCACCAGAGTGCGCGGGGTATGCTCCCAAACTCTTCTGGTTGCTGATCGCCTTCTACTAAATGAATCCCTGTTGCTGCAAGAATAATGAGTGTGCCGAGAATAAAGAAAGTTGAAAATAAAGTGGGTGATTCACGTTTTAAAACTTCAATTAGTAAAGTCATGGAGTGCGAATAACGTGTAATTTTAAAGCCTCGGATAAGGCGAATAATTCTTAAAACAAGTAAGTTTCCATCAAAAAAGAAACCCAGTAAGAGGGGTAAAATAGCAATCAAATCAATGATGGCCATGGGTGTGAGCATATAATGCAAGCGTTGTTTAAAGGAGGATGATCTATGAGTTGATTCAGGGTTCTCTGGGGCTATCCAAACACGTAAAATATATTCTAAACCAAAAATAAATAGGGAAACATATTCAAATATAATTAAGGCATTATGAAATTTTGAGGCGAACTCTTTTTCAGATTCAAAAATCACAACCAATACATTCGTAATAATAAAGATAATCAATAAAGCATTGATGAGTTTTCCAAGGAAGCCTCCATCGTGTTCTTCGAGTACAGAATAAACATAGTGGCGTAGTGATTGCATGTAGTTTCTCTTGTGCTTATGAGTGTGTATGAGTTGTGAGATAAGTAGATCAATAATCAAACAGTGTTTCAATGATATTTATTCATTAATCAATCTTGTATTATTACCTCTATAATAACCTTCTTATATATACAGGGTAATATAATGAAAGAATTTAAAGATATATTAGTTTATTTGGATGATGGAAAATCCAATATTGAGCGTATCAAGACGGCATTTACTTTGGCAATGGATAGTGATGCGCGTTTGACAGGTGTAACGCTTTCATCGCTAAAACCTGCTCACCTGAAAGTGTCAGATAAAAAAGTTTTGGCTGAAATGTGTAAAGATGAGGCGGAGAAACGTGTAGCCGAATTTACAGCGCTCGCCAAAGAAAATGGCTTAGAGGTTAGCACGCGTATTATTCATCGTGGCAAGGCAGAGGCGGCTGAGCGTTTGGCACAAGTTGCGCGAAACTTTGATTTGGTCATTTTGCGCCAAGCGAATCCTAAAAATATTAATCATGCTACGGTCGAAGAAATAGCTCGACAAGTGATTCAGTTGAGTGGGCGACCTGTATTTTTTATGCCCTATATCGGCGCGCATCGTATCCCCTGTCAGAATGCCATGATCGCATGGGATGGAACGCCAACCGCAACTCGTGCTGTGCATGATGCTTTGCCTATTTTAAAAAGTGTCAGTGACGTTATTATTCTTGTTGTTCAAGAAGGCAAAAAGAAAACGGCGCAGGGTGAATTGTTGGCCGATGATTTAGCCGAGCATCTTCAGCGCCATGGAGTGAATGCGCGCGTGAGAAGAATCAGTAGCGGCACTTTTGATGTGCAAACGGTTATTTTAAATCAGATAGCCGAAAATGATATTGACCTGCTTGTGATGGGTGGTTACGGAAC